>JAVIWC010000506.1:0-18233 GCA_031894815.1 Creontiades dilutus | reverse complement strand
GTACGAATTTGACAAAATCGCACCAGATGTTGACATAAAAGTGAGTATTAGTATCTACCAGTCCTAGTTCCAACGACGTATTCAATAATTGAAAATACTTATATACGTACTACTACATATAAGAATTAACTATTGACATATAGCATGCTCGTGTGTGTATGTTATTGTCACTTCCATTTTACATATGAGGAGCTTGTTTCCAAAAGGTACTGAAGACCATTGTTTTTCAGAAAAATGCTATCAGGTTGGAGTTGAAAGTACTAAATCCCATTGAGAAACTTGGTTGAATATTCAGTTTTATTTTAAAAGGCACTATATCCATCATGAAAGAACACTTCCTTCTGTTTGGGTTCAAAAAGTACTAAAGTACTATATCCATTGAAGAGTATCACAGTACAAGGTGTCTACCAAAGAGTATCGGAGTTTTGAAAATTCGTTCGTAACTTGATTTTGTATGAAACCGGAAAACCTATAGTTTCGCCTGGCATTGCAATATCTCGGTAGTTAGGGGTCTATGAGTAATCATGGCAACCTGACAACAAAAGGCGTGACGAAGCTACGTTTCGGGGAAAGTTAACCATCACAATTTGCGGATCTGGGGTACCGAACATCCTCGTGAAATTCATGAACATGAACGGGAATGTGTTTTGTGCCATTTCTCAACCCAAAGCTTACGGTCCATTCTTTTTTTGATGGGTTATCAATCAATGGGGACAGCTATCTCAAGAGCTAGAACTCCCAGCCCCACCTGTAGTGCCTCGAACAGGTACTTTTGTCTCTGATGCAGGGCCCTCTTGTGGATTCACCAGGGATCTTCCTCTTTGCTTGCAAGAGTGAAGGGAGGTCGTAAGCGTGGCGTGCTGGGACATATTAATCCCAGAGGCACACAAGACTTATGCCCTATCTCCCGTCGTCATATCCCTCAACAGTAACTGAGCAGATAAAAACATCCTTAAAAGGCCATAAAAATGATGCCAATAACAATACCGGAAAATTGAAGACCGCGGCCAAACAACCGTTTATGGTATATTTTTGAAATTTCACAAGAGAGTAAGAAAAAAACGAACGCTGGAACAGATTTTTTCGCAAATTGGTGGCTGGAAAGTAACATAGACGGTTGTTTCACAGCTTGGGAGCAATAATCATAAAAACCCGTTTTTGGTTTCCCTCATACATTGTCGTACCTAATATTTTACGTTTCAAATTGTGTTGTTTAGGCTGGTGCGCAATCTGCCCGTCCACCGTTTGGGCTGCTATTCCTGATTCTTTGTTTGTGAAATCTCGCCCAACGGATGGTGGCATTTTTCTCTCGAAGCTTCCATTTGAATCTTAGCCCTACCTCTTGCCACGCTTGTCTCTTGGAGCAGTTTCTCCATCCTGTATTGAAGTTTGTATAATAAAAGAACAGCCACGAGTGTTACTAATCTACAGGGTGGCCAAAATTTAATGGACCAGGCATTTATCTCCGTAATTTCCGAGCCTAAAAAAAATTTCAAATAGTAACTTCACTAAATTTTAACGAAGAATTCAAATATCACAATTTCGCGCGATGTGCGATTTGCGCATCAACTTTGTTATTTCAAATGAGAACCGCCATTTTGTATTGCAGATTCGGATTCTGCTCAACATTTCGTAAAAACTTGACCCTTCAACCAACTTTTTTTTATTGCGTGTAACCAGTTCAGCGAACATGCAAAGTTGCTCAACCACGAATTGTTCAAATAGTTGATGATGGTGATCTGTAAAGTGTTGCATATGAATTTTCATTGTTTTTTAACGCTGATTCACGTGGTGCTATCCGTTTTTTGGTTCGACTTAATTTTTGCGGAATAATGACGAACATTTGTTCATTTTGCGTGCTTTTTTTTTTTTTTATTCTGGGCCCCTGTTTTCAGATTGTTGTGGGGATTAATTTTCAAGGTCTGGTTGAAAAATGTAAAAACAGTAGATTGAAACCTTCTACTGTGATCAAGTGAAAAATCATCTTAATCTGAGAGTTGAAAGTAGGAATAAACGATGATTTTTCACGCGAAAAAAACAAAGTTTCGTCATTATTCCGCAAAAATGCAATCAAATCAAAAAATGGATAGCATCACGTGAATCACCGTTAAAAACGATGAAAATTCATGTGCAACACTTCACAGATCAACTATTTGACAACTATTATGTTGAACCACATGTTTGTGTAGCCTAGTAATCAAAGTTAACCAATTCCAATAATTTCATTATGTATTCGCATGTTGAAGGCTTAATTGAATAAAGCTCAGCTTTGAGTTAATCATTTCAATTTATTCAATTAAGCCTTCAACATGCGAAATAACAAATTATTGAATTGGTTAAATCGCACATTGCTAGGCTACACAAACATGTGGTTCAACATAATAGTTGTGACATTTCAATTCCTTGAAAAATTAGTAATATCCTTCAAATATGCTTTTTAGGGTTCGTCGTTCTCTGATCGGTCGGCTGTTACTAATTTTCATCTGTAGAACCATGACTGTCCACTGAATCATCTGGATTGAGAGGAGGATGAATATCGTCTCCTCGAGAGGCCAGGTTTTGATGTGGCGGGAACGATGATGACGTTGCATACGACTGAATTGGGTCACATTTGAAGAACTTCGTAGTGTAAACCCGTCATTGAGGGTCGTATCTCCACGAGGAGCCAAATGCTTGAGAGATACTGTGTCTTCGCGTCCTGTTGGATGTCGGACCAGAGCATACTCTGGATTCGCTTCCAATAAGTCAACTTCTTCAAATGACACGACGACCAGTCATTCAACGTCGTATAATCCCCAAGCTAACGGTCAAGTAGAGAAGTACAACGATATTGTGTGGAAAGCAGTATCATTAGCACTCAAAAGTAAAAAATTGAAGAACACCCAATGGGAACAAGCACTACCAGAAGCACTGCACTCTATACGATCTTTGTTGTGCACGGCCACCAACTGTACCCCGCACGAAAGGATGTTCAATCATCATCGACGGTCGACCCACGGACGCGCCCTACCAACCTGGCTGAGCGAACCTGGGGTTGTCCTTCTCAAAAAGCACAACAGACAAAGTAAATACGAACCCCTGGTTGAAGAAGTTGAATTATTGGAAGCGAATCCAGAGTATGTTGGTCCGACATCCAACAGGACGCGAAGACACAGTATCTCTCAAGCATTTGGCTCCTCGTGGAGATACGACCCTCAATGACAGGAGTACACTACGAAGTTCTTCACCCTGTGACCCAATTCAGTCGTCCCCGCAGCCCTGCCCGTCATCATCGTTCCCGCCACATTCAACCCTGGCCTCTCGAGGAGACGATATTCATCCTCCTCTCAATCCAGATGATCCTCAAGCCAGTCATGGTTCTACAGATGAAAATCCTAGTATGCCCTACAGCCGACCGATCAGAGAACGACGAACCCCAGCATATTTGAAGGACTATGTACTGTGAATTTCCTAGGAGGGGAATGAAGTGGTTTGTCCAGTCAACTATTATGTTGAACCACATGTTTGTGTAGCCTAGTAATCAAAGTTAACCAATTCCAATAATTTCATTATGTATTCGCATGTTGAAGGCTTAATTGAATAAAGCTCAGCTTTGAGTTAATCATTTCAATGTCTTGAATCCTATTAAAATTTGACCAATTTGTCTTTGAGCAACTTTAAGTGCTCGCTGAACCGGTTACGGGCAATAAACAAAAATTGGTTGAGGGGTCGAATTTTCATAAAATCTTGAGCAGAATCCGAATCTGCAACAAAAACGGGGGTTCCCATTTGAAATAACAAAGTTGATGCGCATTGTGTGCACGTGGGCAACGCGCAAAATTGTGATATTTGAATTCCTTGTTAAAAATTAGTGAAGTTATCGTTTGAAATTTTTTTTAGGCTCGGAAATTACGGAGAAGAATGCCTGGTCCATTAAATTTTGGCCACCCTGTACGAGTATAGCTCAAACTGTCCACTGAAACACTAAATTGAAATCCCCTCATACTTCCTCTCCTCGTTTCGTTTTGTTTTGATGTCATGTTTTGTTGTTGCATATTACTAATATTTTGTTACATTTAAATTCAAATTCATTCTTTAAACGTAATTATGGTTCTTTTTTGGTCTTGCTTGTAGGAACTCGCTTCTTTGACGAAGAATTTCAGCGGAGCTGAACTTGAAGGTTTGGTGAGGGCTGCGCAATCTACGGCAATGAACAGGTGAGTAACTAAATACTTGATTCTTTGAGCGAATTTCGTTATAAGATAAACCTGTTTATCCTCAGTTAACTCAGAAGTGTCACACGTACCAGGGCGATAGAAGCGACCAGGAGCTAAAACTGCGAAAGGATTTGCGCCCTGGTACTGGAACCCGTAAGCTAAGTCTGGAGCCTTGAAAACGCTCCTCCCCACTCCCCAGACGTAATTATCAGTCTATAACAATTGATCGATAGCCAAACGACAATATTGTCTATGTAACAATTCCCGAACGAGAATCAATCCATGAACCATTCAGAATTTTGGCTATCAAAATTCAAACATTCCGAATTACTGAATGCGGAAAATTGGAAAACAAATAAGAGCAAACTGAAACCAGCAAACAGAAAAAAAGCGTTGCTGAAGCATGTTCCATGTGTTTTGAATTTCAGCCGCAGGCTCTAAGCAGTGAGCATCGGGGGAGTCCAGGGGGCTTGGCGCGCTACACTTTATTAATTTATTGTTATTCAACTTCATTCTTGAAAGAAACTACAGTTAAGACTATTTTAACTCATTTTACAGGCTCATCAAAGCCGCCAGCAAAGTCGAAGTGGACCCAGAAGCCATGAAAAAGCTGAGGATCGAGCGAGGGGATTTCTTGCACGCCCTAGAGAACGACATTAAACCCGTGAGTTGTCAAACTACTACAGATTATTCGACGTTGCAACAAAATTATTTACCACAATATTCATACGTTTTCGAGCAATTTTTGACCAATACTTACCATTTTTGCGTCTGTCACGCCAGTTCAAACAAGTGGCATCCCTCTCGCATATCAAGGAGCATTTAGATTGATCGAGTCCACATGATATGCAAGAGGGAGAAAGCAGTATGGTCTAATCGGTGAGTGAGAACGGTGTCCCTCTCGTCTCGAACAATTTAAATTTACACGTGGAACCATCGAATCTGGTGAGATCGAATCCTTTTTCTTTCATATCAAACATTACTCATCCAGAGGTTTGCAATTAAGTTTTTCTTTTCTTCCATTTCCGTTTTGTGTAGGTCAGCGAATCCTAACCGCACATTAAAAGCCCCTTTTCTTTTCAAATTTCTTTTATTTTTTACTAGTTTAATGGCCCTGCTACGCAGTTTAAAAAGAAATAGGTGAATAACACAATGAGGGAGTATAATAACAATATGCAAAGTCAAAAAATCGTATATCCCAAATCCCCAAGGAGAGGACCACGTCGCTTGCCCTAGGAGACGCTTCCCCCCGCTGGGGCCCTCCTTCCTTCACTGGCAGGGTCGGGGGGAGCAGGTCGGTTGCCCTGGGAGACGGGGGCGAGAATTCCACCCGCCCAGCGTTACCACCCCCTGAAACGTCGATATACTCTGATAAGCTCGTCTTTATACAGTGTGATGATCTTAACCCCCTTCCCAGGAGTAACCCTCACGATTTTGGGCCTGGTAGGGTGAGATACGTGTCAGGCGATAAGACTAACGATAGTGAGGTTACTTCAGACGGATGTCCTAAAAATGAGATATTGATGGAAATTGAGACGTTTTCCTTTGATTTTTGTCATGGTTGTTGGTTGTGTTTTTTTTTTGTTTTTTTTTTTTCTCATGAATTATCTTACAAGTTCTCTACTGTTCCCTTCTGGATTTTAAATGATGATTTTATACAAAAGGATAGAATCACTCCAACAATAACATGTGAGTGTTGATCAGGATGATGTTGGTTGGATACGCATACTTAAATATGACATAGTGACAGGACTGAAGAAGTCCCCATAGCGGGACGAAACGTTTCCAAAAAAGGAAATAAACCTATTATACCAGGGGTGTCATGGTGCCGGAACGCCGTTCCGGCACTGGTTTTGGACAAAAGTATTAATTGAAAAAATTTCAAAACAATTAAATTGTATATAAAATATATTTTTCGTTCAGACAAAACAATGTTGTAAAAAATTACTAAAAAGAATGTTGTGAATGATAATAAAAATGTTGGTAGGCCTAATGTGTTATCAACACCACGTTGACATGAGTGAAATGAAGGTGAAACAAGCGAGATGTCTAACAACTAAGTATATACGTTTTAGCAGACTGCATTAAAATAACCTGAAAAAACGCTAAATTGGGCAATTCCAGATCATAGCATGAACAATACTGAATTGCCCTACACTTCAGTTTTGGACTGGGTGCACCGTTCCGCCACTGCAAAAATTGCCATGACACCACTGTATTATACGCTCCAATCTGATGTCTTTGATTTTTCGTTACAGGCTTTCGGCACAGCGGCCGAAGCGTTGGACCACTTCCTCAGACGCGGTATCATCAACTGGGGTCAACCCGTTGCCGGGGTCCTTGAAGACGGTGGCCTCCTCTGCCAACAAGCTCGCTCCACCGAGACGTCCGGTCTTGTCTCTGTTCTTTTGGAAGGTGAGTTATCTATTCATTTCTACACAGTTGTTAGAAACATTTTAAAATTTAGCTAATTCTCGTTGAGTTCACCTCCCCGCATTTAGATGTTAAGTGAGCCTCCACTATTCATTAATCTCTCTGCCTGCATCATACATTGTAAGCATTTGGTACGGACTAAGTCACTCGCGACGAAGTTGTGGAAACCCATTTCAAATAAAAACGGAGTAGGATAGAACGTTGTCTACATTTCCACGAAAGTAAAGAGTTACACTGTTAAATTGATTTCGACGGTTAGGTCATCATCAGTAACAAACGTGAGTTCGTGTAACTCTTTACTTTCGTGGAAATATAGACAACGTTCTTTCCTACTCCGTTTTTATTTTATTGTTTGTTTTTATTTGTAAGCATTTGGGTTTTTTTCTCATTTTAGGGTAAAGGATGAAAATTGTAACGAATTCAACTTACTGTGGAAATCACGACTGTACTCTTCATTCGCTTTCTTACAAATTTAATCATTAAGTTGCTCCAAATGTGCGCAGGAACGGCGAGAAAGGTTTAAAAAAAACCTCAATTTTAACAGAAAACACACGGTTTTTTGCTGTTAAACACCATTTTCTTTATTAAAACTATTTTCAAAGATCAAAAGAACTACACCGTTGGAAAGCTGACATTTTGTCGCACGTTTTACCAGGCCTGCACAGTTCTGCGTCAAGCATTAATGTGGTTGCTAGGCGATATGAAAAACAGGCGATTTCAAGATTTCGACAAAACTGTCATTTCGCGCGGCTATCGCACATCTTCAATGCAATTAAAAAAACTGCGAATTCTTTCACTGGGGTCAATGATTCATGATTTGAAAAAAATGTTGTGTGTGTTTCACAGGTGATAGAGCGATTTCAGAAGGCACACAAGTATGATCAACAGATCAATCCAAATAGGAGAAATTTAAGTGCTCTATTTCTCCTGCAATAATTCAATAATCGCTCTATCACCTCAACACTCCAAAGCTTATTAGAAATTCATATCTAAAGAATTTGCAGCGTTTTTTTATAGCTCCCACCGTATGGATGTAATTCCTGAATGACCCATAGGTATAGATGGGACACCCTGTGTAACGGTGTCATGTAAATCTTTTATTGTCCCATCAGGTCCCCCCAACGCTGGCAAAACGGCTCGGCCGGCCATGCTGAAATCTTGACTACTTCGTCAAAATAAATACAAATTTTGAAGAACAATCAACTCTTTAAAACATTAGACTTGTGATGAATATGGTTAGTTGGCCCCTTCCCGATTTTAGAATCTGTCGCCTTGGGAGATGGACCGGACGCTTGCAAGCGTCTGATCATCATCTGAGCGTGGCGGAGCATAATAATGCATCCACCTTCTCGGAAGGGGCAACTAAACCATTCCATCACCCTCACATGGTAGCAGAGCGTGATTACGTCCATTGGCCCTTTTATTGATAAATGTCCTGATTATCCTGCTGCCCCTATTCACTCGCAAAAAAATTCCTGTGGCTGTATGCCCTTAAATATTATCAATTTAAAATTGTCATTCCCCTACCCAACTCATTGCGAGTTGTGAGAATCTACAATCCATTCATGCCTCCTCTCCCCCTCCCCCGGCTTTTCTCAGAGCTCAAAGTGTGATGGATATGGTTATCTTCCCAATTTTAGAATCTGCCACGCCTGCAAGCGTCTGATCATCATCTGAGCGTGGCGGAGCATAATAATGCATCCACCTTCTCAGAAGGGGTAACTAAACCATTCCGTCACCCTCACAGACTTATGTCCAAACCATAATGCTTGGGCAACTGCTGTTCTAAGTTGGCAAAGAAGATTGCAACACTGTACAGTAATGATGTCAGGTGTAGTATTTGAAATTTTCGTCAATTAAAAATGGGTTGATTTAGGTACGAAAGAAAAATAATCCAAGATGGATCCTTCTACGAACAAACTTATGGTGGAATTCAAACTTATTTAGTGAGGACCTTTTTTTAAATCGCTATAGTCTTTGGCGAGACAATTGGGTCCGCAGTTTTTTTTTTTAAACTGTTTATTCTGTAGAAGCTTTCCACAATCTTCCAATTGTCATCGTCAACTTCTTAGATGAACAGCAACAAGGTAGTCCCAGCTGATCCTGTCTATATGTAGCTGAAATTTGCCTCCCTAAAGACTATTGTTAATGGAGGAAATGCGACTTCACATTTTTGTTCAAGAATGACCCATATCATGAAATCATACCGTTTTATTACCCAAACTGAATCGTTTATTCTCTTGTATAAAGTTGTTATGTACCTCTTTAACTGTCCCACCAGGTCCCCCCAACTCTGGGAAAACGGCTCTGGCTGCCATGTTGGCTAAGAATTCCGACTTCCCCTTCGTCAAAGTCTGTTCGCCCGAGGAGATGGTCGGCTTCACGGAACAGGCCAAATGCATGATGATCAGAAAGGTGAGTCAGTTTCCTTGTGAACAGTGCGTGTGGAGGAGTTGTTATTATTTATTATCTCCTTTGACTCCTGTCAGAGCATAGGGCATCCACGAGAGACTTCCGATCGTTCTTTTGGGGCGCAATAGAGGTGTGTCAACCGAGGTCACCTGAGGGAGTAGACGCCCTACAGGTCACTCAGTCTAAAGACAAGGTCAGTGGGAGAAGTTCACCAATTCACTCCGTACTTGAATGCGACCTGCAGGCTGCTCCACAGTTCACTCCATGGATGAATGCAACACCTGCAGTTCACTTCGTGAATGAATGGGACCTGCAGTTCGTCGTCTCCATTCTGAGACAGTCACCACCACTACCGCTATCTCGTGGCATGACTGTCAACCTCTATTATCTTCGTCATCCGTCAGAATTTGGTAAATGACAGTCATCTACTGTTCTCTTTTCCTACTCCCTAGTCATTTTTCGAGTCCTCATGCAGATTTTCATGTAAATACCTAATTATTAAATATAATCGACTGTGATGAGTATAGTATCGACCAGTGTATTTTAGTATTGAGTAAATTTGTATGGTATTGACTCTGCAATGAGGTGAGTCCTTCGTTGACTAGAAAGAAACCCGAGCTAATGGCAGATGGGTGAACTGCAGGTCACTTTGTGAAGAACGGTTTGGCAGACCTTCAGGTCTCCAAGTAGTTTGAACGTCGGCCGCAGGAGCCATGCCATCGAGAACGTCTTGTGATGAACTGCAGGTCTTCCCTCCACAGGTCATTTGTGACAAGTTCACATGAAAGAGAAGTTCTTTGAGACAAGGTCACTCACTCAATACCCACCTCTACGGCGCAATCGTCCGTGCTTCCACCCAAGTCCTGCCTACCTGGCCCAGCTCTCTCTCCACTGACCTTCGCCGTGTTTCCTTTGCCCTTCCCAGTTTTCTTTCTCCTTGTGGGTTCCACCAGAGGGCGGACTTCTCAATTGCACCGTCTGGCTTGCTGAGAGTGCTCTATCCAGTTCCACTGTCTCTTCCTAATTTCTAGATGGATCGGGAGCTGATTCGTGGCTCTCCAAAGGTCTTCGTTCGAGATTTTATCTGGCCACCAAATTCCCAGGATTCTTCTCAGGCAACGGTTCGTGAATGTTCTCAAAGGGCGGTTGATAGCTTCAGTTACTCCCCAGTTTTCACTCTATGAAGCAAACCAATTTCGGTTTGAGTTAAAAGCGAGGCTAATTTTCGTATACTATTCACACCCGCCTGAGTCAAAAACCACGGTTCTGATTGAAACAATTTTCCTTCCAAATTTACAGACTGGACCATCTCCAGGGTAGGTTTCTGGAAGTGTGGTTAAAAATAAAAACAAGTGGGTGTGGCACAAAGCTTCCTCGTATCCATAACATGACTGTATAGATCATTGAAAATTATTATTGACTAAACAATCCCTGAAAATTTCATCAAAATTGGTCAAGAACTCCCGGAGTTATGCGCATAACAAGGATTTCACGTTTGCTCATGCGCAGAGGCTACTATTGATCTGGGGGTCATGAAACCTATAGGAGACCATCTACACCCCAACCCGCACAATCCCTGAAAATTTCATCAAAATCGGACTATAACTTCGTGTAGTCTTGCCCGTAACAAGGATTTGATGACAGACAGACAGACAAACAGACAGACACGGAACCAAAATTGTTCAGAAAAGTCTAAAACGCAAAATGCGAGTGGAATTTTTGATTTTGGAGACAAAAAAATGTTCACATTCCGAAAGTGAAAACAATGCTTCCGCTACCTTGGTAGACTCGGAAGCAAAATTTGTGTTGGATTCATGTCAACTACAATCGTCAATAAAATAAACCAAGCCTAATAAATCATGCAACAACGACCGTCAATAAAATAAAAAAGTAGCAAAAATATAGTTTGTTGGTTCCTCGTTGAAATGGGGCGGGAAAGGGCTTTCAAAGTTTCAAGTTGAAAGACACTTTTCTCAAACATTTGGTTATATCTTCTGAATGTGATTATAACCTTCCAACCGGTTACCCAATAAAAGTTCAGTTGTTATTGTCGAACACGAGTGTGTGTCGTTTATTCGTCTTATTTTATAGGTATATCGTTCGATTTATTCACCCGTCTAATTGTATACGTAAAATGCGTTAACTGGCGTCGAGTTTTTTTTCGGATTTTCGCGTAGTGCTTGTTCCGGAATAGTTTCTTTTCTAGTAATTGGGAAGATTTTCTTTCGCGACGGCTCCAGAAACCGGAACCAGTACGACTACCTTCACCGTCGTTGCTCATCTCCTGGCCCCATCGCTTTTCGATCTTGACCAGTGGCGTAACGTTTTTCCGCGGGGCCCCCCCGCAAAATATTTTTAGGGCCCCTCTCGATGTTTTTTAATGTGTTTTTAAAGCAAAATAATGTTTTTTTTTTTTTTTTTGCGAAGTTTTTTTCTACGGTCATCGTACAAATAAGCTACGATAACCTAACTAAAAATACTGCCAAGTATAATATAACATCCTCGTATCCATAACATTAACTGATAGATCATTGAAAATTATTATTGACTAAAGAACTTCGTTCAATTAGGCGAAGTAAATATTGAATTACTGTAAATTTATTGTTATGCAGGAGCATAACTTCCTGAGTAAATCTTAGGCATGTTCAACTATTGAACAAACTATAAAATATACCTAATAAGTCCGAAAAATCCCTGAAAATTTCATCGAAATCGGTCAAAAACTCCCGGAGTTATGCTTGTGGCAAGGATTTCACGTTTTGCGCATGCGCAGAGGCTACTATTGATCCGGGAGTCATGAAACTCATAGGGGACCATCTACACATCAGACCGAACAATCCCTGAGAATTTCATCAAAATTGGTCAATTTGAACTCCCGGATTTTCGGAATCTGCGTTAAATTTCATTATAATGATGAAGTTACTTTGATTTCCGTGGGCATCTTCCAAACACCGAAATTTTCAATCAAAGATGAACATTTTTCGCAATGAAAAATTTTCAAAAACTTGGAACGCTTGGCGTGACCACAAAATAATTTTTTCGTTGTCAAATTTGATAAAAACTTCTCCGGGGGTAAGCTTTCCAACGGCGTCTCAACCATTTAATTCTGATTGGAATTGACGGAGAAATTAAATTCGAAATGCCAGAAAACGTGTAGTTCGTTTTAACGTAAGTTGGTAGGTGACGTCACGATTGCGCATGCGCAGAAACTGATTTTTCTCGATTTCAATTAATGTTTTCCGGCATTCAACCACAGGTTCGAATTGGGCGTTAAATTTCCTGTAAGAAGAGGTTCATTTTGTTTCCAAAATTTTTTTTACACATTTATCACAATTCTCAATTTTTAATTTTTTACAGTACCTGGAAAAAACATTTTGGAAACAAAATGAAAATCTTCTTACAGGAAATTTAACGCGCAATTCGAACCTGTGGTTGAATGCCGGAAAACATTAATTGAAATCGAGAAAAATCAGTTTCTTGGCCCATATCGTACGTCACCTACCAACTTACGTTAAAACGAACTACACGTTTTCTGGCATTCGAACTTTAATTTCTCCGTCAATTCCAATCAGAATTAAATGGTTGAGAGGCCGTTGGAAAGCTTAGAAGTTGGAGAAGTTTTTATCAAATTTGACAACGAAAAAAATTATTTTTGTGGTCACGCCAAGCGTTCCAAGTTTTTGAAAAATTTCACTTTGCGAAAAATGTTCATCTTTGATTGAAAATTTCGGTGTTTGGAAGATGCGTTTTGGAAATCAAAGTAACTTCATCTTATAGGTTTTTTGCTTTAATTTAACGCAGATTCCGAAAATGTGGTCAACGTGCAGACGTAAATGTTGTATGAAAAAGCGTTATAAAAGTCAACTTTTTCCCACAGACACATCAGTTTCTTCAGTAATTTTTAAGTATCAAGATGGTATACAATTTATATTATAACGATTCGAATCAACAACATGATGAAAAACATTAAACACCCTTTACCAATCCCCTTCCTCACCTCAAAATCTCTAAAGTTCTGACACTGAACCTACATTACCCTACTTTACGATGCTACATTCCTCACCTGGTTATAAATAAAACCATTAGATGATTGATCAACGAACCTACATTACCGTTGATGTTTATAAACTTGATGCTACATAATGGAATTTTTCTGTGTATCGTTAGTTCTGCTTTATTCTTTATAAAATTGCAAAAAAATGAATTTTCTTCAGAAAGCGAACTGAAAGCCATCGAAGCCAATCATATACCAATATCGATGTTTTGTCTCGATGTCCCATCCCTAATCCATGACCTTCAAGTTTTAGTGGTCCGAATAGGACCATCCTTTATAAAAAAAACGTTATTTTAAATCCATTTTTCGAGGGAATCATTACCTATTCCACCGAAAGTGCCTATTTTGAACGCTTAGGGCATGGTACTCGGTTTTTAGGTTTAATTAAAAGTGTGTATCGTGAAGTTGCGACGAAAGTTCGCGTTTTCGATATTTTCGGGGGCCTAAAGCTTCGAAAACGCGGAACTATTTGGGCGTGGCGGCGGCCGCTGTGTCTCCCTCCGCCGAGCGGCTCGAATCCGAGAGAGCGGGCCCGTCTCGACCAGTCTTCTCCGGTCGTTCGGGCGTGGCGGGTCTCCGGCAGTCTACTCCGCTCCGTGTTCGCGTAAAAATAGCGTTTCCGTCTTCATCTTCCATCTATTAGGAAACGTGAATCTTCAAGGATTGATACGACGGAACGCGGGGACGTGCAAATACACCGGTAAGTACCACGTATTTCCCTACAAAATCTCTAATAATAAATCGTATAGGACGAGATTGGGTAGGTGACGCATGTTTAGGAAGTCCCATGCAGTGGCGTAACGTTTTTCAGCGGGGCCCCCCCCCCCCCCCAAAATTTTTTGGGGGACCCCCCCATAGTGTTTTTTTTTTTTTTTTTTTTTTTTTTTTTGCGAAGCTTGCACTTTTTCAACGGTCATCCTACAATACGCCACGATAACCTAACCAAAAATACATAATATAATATAACAATTGAACCTACCTTAACGTCGTAAAGTTTACGAACTCGAGACTTCTATCGATACTATCGATATTTTCGATATCGGTGTCCTTATTAGTTAATAGTATCCTCAATACACGCTACTACCGATCGCTTCTTGCTAGTATTCTGAGGATTTTGTTCGTTCGTTCGTTCGTTCGTTCAGCGTTTGTGAGTGTGTGAATATTCCATAAAGATGTCTCCAAGTAAGCGGTGGCGTTTTAAAAGACCAACGCCAAGTCTGCCAGGTGCAGCATGACGGAATGAGCAAATTTTCAAAGTAACTAGTTTTGCAGGAGGAAGAATTACGCAAAAACCGACAATTTTATTTTCTGAATTGTGATACCCATATTTCATTTTAATTTCAAAATTATTGAAAGCTGAAGAATTTTTATTTTTATTTATTTTTTTTTTTTGGCGAATTTTGCCAATCTACCTTGTTTTATAATCTTCAAACTGCTCTATTTTGAACGGATTGAAATATTTCCAATCCGAGTTCACCGTGGTGTTCAGCGTGAAAAAACCTTTATAAAAGAAAGTCACCTGCTTGGGGGTTTTCGGCTAACTTTCCCCCATTTGAAATGCCCCAAACCTCCCCTTAGAGTGAAGCGATTGTGCTCATCTTCAAACATAGCCTTTTGAAAGCCTAGGTAGATTTTTGTGCAAATTTGAGTCTTAATCTTAATTTTATCGCGAGTTATCGTCTGGAATGTCTGACAGTGGACTTAGAATGCTTTAAAACGGATCTTGATGCAAATATTTTAGTCCGAGAACAATAAGTAGGTAGTTTCTTTTTCTTCGAAAATTCGCTAATACTACGGCAGTTGAAAGAATTTTTAATATTTCTCTTTTTCCACGTTAGGTAGCAAGCAAACTAGATGGCATTGTTTCTGTGAACCAAACAGTAAACCAAACCGATGTTATCGGAGCCAACACATCGATATGTTGATATCATCGAACATGTGGCATCGATGGCAAAACATCGTAATATCGAAGCAAAACATCGATGTTTCGATAAAATCGATGTCGATGTCCCATCCCTAGTACGCACCTTCGCAACTCTGACACCTTAGCTACTTTACACCCTTCCTCACCTGGTTATAAATAAAACCTAAAGATGATTGATCAATGAACCTACATTACCGTTGATGTTTATAAACTCGATGTTTCATAATGGAATTTTTCTGTGTATCGTTAGTTCCGCTTTATTCTTTAAAAAAAAAATAATAATAATAAAAGATGAATTTTGCTATAGCGGCCCTGTCTCCGGGCCCCCCCGCATCGCGGGGTTTGCGGGGGTGTACGTTACGCCCCTGATCTTGACAGAACCTCTTCAGAGAAGAAGAAAAGCTACTTACTTTCGTCATTAAAAGAGTTTGTTGGTTCCTCGTTGAAATGGTGCCGGAGCTTGAAAGTCACTTTTCTTAAATATTTGGTTATATCTTCTGAATGTGATTATAACCTTCCAACCGGTTACCCAATAAAATAGTTCAGTTGTTATTGTCGAACAGGAGCGTGTGCCGTTTATTCGTTTTATTCGTCTTGTTTTATAAGGTTTATCGTTCGTTCGTTCGTTTTATTCTCCCGTCTAATTGTATACGTGAAATGCGTTAACTGGTGTCGAGTTTTTTCGGATTTACGCGTTGTGCTTGTTCCGGAATCCTTTATCTTCTAGTAATAGCGAAGATTTTCTTTCGCTATGGCTCCAGAAACTAGAATTAGTACGTCTACCGTCACCGTCGTTGCTCAACTCCCGGCCCCATCGCTTTTTGAGCTCGATAGAAGCGGATGCAAAATACTTTCGTGACGTATTTAACCTCTTCAGAGTAGAAGAAAAGCTACCTACTTTCGTCATTGGGGTGTTAGGGCACATGCCTTTCTACATAATTAATGTGTCCCAAAGGAAACCGAGGATTCCTCGTTCACATTACAGGCGTTAGCAGACAAGCGCACGGAACATTTGTAGCCGGTTCGTTCGAATTCGGCGCGTCACGAATTTTATGCGGCAAGACAACATGAAAACGAAAGTGTGGTGGATTTTTCAGCACGGATTCGTTTGTTGGTGACCATATGTGAGTTCGAGGAACGATTTTTTAAGACCATCGTTGGAGACATTTTCGTGATCGGCATCATCGTATCAGGGAACGTTTATTCGAAGAGAACCCTGGTACTTCGAGTTTTGATTTGGCGAAGGCTATCGAACTTTCGTCCTCACGTGAAGCGGCTAGCAACTCTTCCACAGCCACGTACTTCAGTAGCGACCTCGGGCCAGTCAAAACAGAATCACCCGACTTGGCTCATATCAAAGGTAAGCCACTTCGATTATAATAAATCGAAACATAGCCGCTCTGAAACAAATCAAAAACAAGAGCCTGGCTAACCCCAGTAAATGTGTTCATTGTGGCTAGAAACACTCCACTTGGTCCCAAAAATGGCAGGAAGCATTCAAGAAGATGGAAAATATTTCAATTTCTCGCCCTGTGCTCACCAACTTTGATCCCCAAGTTCCTCTTAAATTGACGGTGGGTGCTTTTTCAAAAGCCGTTGGGTGCCTTCTGACCCACGTCTACGAAAAATATGATAAGCCTATCGCTTATGCGTCATCTGTTTTGACTTAGGCAATAATCTACAGCTTCAATAAATTTCAAGATTTTCTTTTTGGGCGCAGGGAAGGGTACCACTTTCACTTCCACAAATCTTGAGGCTTCGTTCTTTTTAGTCTTCTGAATAGGTCGTCAACATCGAGCAACTGGACTGATTCTTCGTTGCCATGCTTGTAGACGATTATGTTGAGCTATGGCCTGGGTTTTGATAATTTCGTTGATGGCGGGGATGTGAAGTTGTTTGTGTATTCGGATATTTCTGGTGTACCGATATGCGTCCACACAGAATCTCAGTACGTTGTTTTGGAATCTCAGGATGAGGTCACGGTTGCTTCGGGCGGTACAGCCCCACAGCTGCTCTCCATAAGTCCAAACTGGCCTTAGGACTTGTTTGTACAGAGTTCATTTATTATGGACCGACAATTTTGATTGACAACCTTGACAAATTTTGCGGAACTTGATCGCCAACTCAGCCTTCTTTATTTTGACGTGTTCCTTCCACCGAAGTTTAGCATCCAAGGTCATCCCGAGGTATTTAGCTTGATAAGCGGGTTGGTATGGTCTTTCCATTGAGGTGAACCGGTAAAAAGTCTAGCTTACGGTGTTGAAAAACAGCGTAGCACAAAATGGATAGCACCACGTGAATCAGCGTTGTTTAAAATTCGAAGTCGACGTGGACCAATTGTGCTTCGTTCATCTTTATCATCTATCTCTTTGTCCATTCCTGGAGGCGTGTAACGTAACGTCTGAGTTTAGGTATTGTTATTTGCTTGTTTCGCCAACAGCAAGTACAGCTGTACAAGTACCATCAGCATACGTAGCCAGCGTGTTTTCTTTGCGTTCAGGTACATCACAATTAGAGAAAATGTAAAGGAGCCAACGTAGTTACTGGGGAACCAGCATGTATTCTTTACGCTTGTGAGTAAGCATCTTCATGCTTAATTCGGACGTAACGACCTGATAAATAAGATTGTAACAACTCAGCATATTTCGCGGGAGCATTTTTCGGGGTTTGTAAATGAGGCCCTCGTGCCAAACTTTGTCAAATGCTCGGGTAGTTCACGGAAATTGCCATTAATTCTTTCTTTTTTTTCATTGCTTAGGTGGTTTAATGTTATTCCATTTCTAATGCTTGTTCATCTTGTTATTGAAGAAGGTCGGTACTAATGAATGGTTTGATTTCTTTTCATTCTTGCAGGTCTTCGACGACGCGTACAGGTCATCCTTGAGTTGCATCCTTGTGGACAACATTGAGCGGCTCCTCGACTACGGCCCGATCGGCCCGCGCTACTCCAACCTGACGCTCCAAGCTTTGCTCGTCCTCCTCAAGAAAGAACCTCCATTGGGAAGGAAGCTGCTAATCCTTTGCACCACGAGCAGAAAGTAAGGAAAACTATACACGTTTGTCTCCATTTTACGAAAAACAAAGAAATCTGGAATAATAGCTCTTATGAGCTATTCTACTTCTGAAACCTGCCTTAAAAAGTAGACTCTGGTTCAGTCTGTTCCTAGGGTAGAAGACTGTAGAAGGTAGGGTCCGCGGAAGTCAGGGGGAATCC
>JAVIWC010000505.1:0-19127 GCA_031894815.1 Creontiades dilutus | reverse complement strand
AGAAAGGAATGTATGGTTTAAATTCCTTGACTGATAAATGTACTGAATCTAGTAACTTATTTGCTGAAACAGCATTGGATAATTCAACTCTCAATCTGTTCCGTCCAACCTTAGTAATACCAAGGATATTATTAACAAATCGAGGTCCCCATTGCAAATCTTGAGAATGGTGAAGCGATGCTCAATAGTGCCCAGAGGAAAGACGTATGATTCAGAAACTCATCCATGATTACTATGATCTTTTTCAAAATCCAGATGAACCCCTTTCGGCTACCACCCAAGTAAAACATCATATTAGAACGAAGGACGAGATCCCCGTCTTTGTCAGACCTTACCGCTACCCTAGGATTTACAAGGAAGAAGTGCAAAGTCAGATCGAAAAACTTCTCGCTCAAGGCATAATCCGTGAGTCGTCTTCCCCCTACAATGCACCTCTATGGGTAGTACCCAAAAAGATGGATGCAAGCGGTAAACCAAAACTGAGACTGGTCCAGGATTTTCGTTCTTTGAATGAGCGTACTATTGAAGATAAATATCCATTGCCGAATATCAGCGACCTGCTAGACAAGTTAGGAAGATGCAGTTACTTTAGCACAATAGACCTTGCCAGTGGTTTCCACCAAATTGAGTTAGACGAGACATCAATACCAAAAACAGCCTTCTCCACCGATAAGGATCATTTTGAATGGGTCCGCATGCCTTTTGGGCTCAAAAATGCGCCAGCCACTTTTCAACGGCTTTTGAATAACGTTTTGCGCGGTATAAACGGTGAGATGGCCCTTGTCTACCTCGATGATATTTTGGTATATTCAGTCTCTCTCCAGGAACACATAGACCGGCTCCGTCGAGTCTTTGATCGACTCCGAGCCGCAAACCTAAAGATCCAGGTAGACAAGACAGAATTTATCAGGCGAGAACTGCAATACCTTGGCCATGTCATAAGTGCCGAGGGTGTTAAGCCAGACCCTAAGAAAGTCCAAGCAGTCTCGGAATTCCCAATACCCAAAACGAGGACAGAAATCAAACGATTCCTCGGTCTCATTGGATATTATAGAAAATTCATTAAAAATTTTGCCGGTTTAACCAAGCCACTTTCTGCTAAAACAAAATTAGGTGCGATCATAAATCCTGAAGACCCTGAATACAAGAAGAGTTTTGAAACTTGTCGCAATCTTCTTTGTAACGAACCCATCCTTCGATTCCCTGATTTCGCGAAAACATTTTGTGTAACAACAGATTGCAGCAATGTTGCAGCCGGCGCTGTTCTGTCCCAGAACTTCGACGGCAACGACTTGCCCATTGCCTATGCAAGCAAAACTCTCACTGAAACTGAGCAGAGGTACTCTACTATCGAAAAAGAGCTCTTTGCGATTATTTTTGCCCTAAAGACGTTTCGACATTATTTGTATGGTCAAAAATTCACCCTGTTCACTGACCATCGTCCTCTCCAGTGGTTGTTCAACTTGAAGGATCCCAGTTCCAAACTGTATCGGTGGAGGTTGAAATTGAGCGATTTCAACTTCACTATTGTATACAAACCTGGAAAATCCAACTATGTAGCTGACGCCCTTTCTAGAATTGAGTTAAACAATCTAGAGACGGATCCTCCACCAGCACCTTCCCCTGGCACCCAGATGGACATAGACCAGATAATAGCCGAAGCACTAGAGCACCCTCCAATATTAGTTGATAATCGAAGCCCTCTTGAACGCCTCTTACAAGAACCTGTAGACCAGGCAGAAGAAAGAATTGTGATAGATAACCTGATTGAAAATTATAGGCAGTCGTTGGAAAACCCAAATAATCAAAACCCACCTCAATCTTTAGTAGTGAACACCCCTGAATCATGCCCCTCAGTAACCTCAGAAAGACCTAAACAATTCTCTATACAACCAAAAAATGGCGCAGTCAACCATGGGAATAATCAAATCATCTTCAAAGTCGTAAAAACCATTTCGAAAAATCCTAAAATAGAGAAAATATTCACCAATCGAACTAGAATCGTTTGCGAAATCTCCGAAACCAATTTCCAGAAAGAAGTAATAGACTTTTGCAAAGAATATGTCAGACCAAAAGTCAGATATTCAATATTTTTTCATAAAGACCCAGATAATCAACTCTTCGATCGATTTTCTAACATAATGAGTTCCATCTTTAAAGAATCTGAGATCTTAATGGATCACCACAAAGAATTGTTAACTGATGTTCAGTCCAAAGAAGAGATCGAAGAAACAATAAAAAATTATCACGAAGGGAAAACCAATCATAGGGGTATTCAAGAAACGTATGAACAAATAAAACGTCGCTACTTTTGGCCGAACCAAAAGGCAACGATCCAAGACTGGATTAACAAATGCGATGTCTGCCTCAAATGTAAATACGATAGAGATCCTATTAAGCTTAAATTCAACCTAACCCCCACTCCATCACGTCCATTCCATACTCTTCATTTAGATAAAATTGCATTAGAAAAGTCCAAGTTCCTTTCAATAATTTGCCCATTTTCCAAATTTGCACAATTATATAAAGTTCAAACCAACAACAGTTTGGAGGTAGTAAATTGTCTGATCGAGTTTTTCTCCTCCCATGGCGTCCCCGAAAAAATAATCTCTGACAACGGTGCCGAGTTCAACTCCGCCTTAGTTAAAGATTTGCTAAAATTACATAAAATTGAAATTCATTTTATTGCCTCACAGCATCCAGAAAGCAATGGCTGTATTGAAAGATTCCACTCAACACTAATCGAACACATCCGGCTCCTAAACTGTCGCGATGAATTCAAAAAGGAAACAGTGGAAACTAAAGTGCGCTACGCCCTTTTGGCCTACAACAACTCAATTCATTCCTCCACTGGTTTTACTCCCCTTGAAATAGTAAGCGGTCACATATCTGAAAATCACGTAGAACTCCTTGAACAAGCCAAACGTTATATTTTCATCTTCCCAAACGAGGATCAAGTTAAAATTATTGACCAGGGTAACATAGAATTCAAAAAACTATTTGGAATTTTCCTAATCACCCCCGGTAATAGCACAATAGAATATAGAAATCATACACTAATTACCCCGTCTATATCGACATTTCACACCCCTTCTTTAGTAAAATTCGTTAAGCTTCCAAACGACATTAATCGCCCTCCTCAAGCCGAAATCAAGTTGAAAAGCCTAAAGTATTTAAATTCCCCAGCTACCCCTGTTCTAACCACCACCGATGTAATTCTTAAATTCATAACCCCCAGCGTATGGACTATACTATTGTATATCTTAATAGGATCATGCGTACTTTCAGTCTTCTTCCGATATTTGAAGCATCGTTCACCAACAGTGGAAAATATGTAATGTTCTGCTAGTAATGTAATCTAGTAATGTTCTGCTACTGTATGTAATGTAGTAATGTAGTAATGTTTTGTTAGTAGTTTGTATTGTGTTAAAACTTTCTGTATTGTTGATATTTGGAGGTTGTATCTGCAAATGATAGTTGTAACATTATTGGAAATATTTTAGTAATCTTACTATATATAATATTGTAATCATATCATGTGTAATCTTTAATCATGAGCATCATCAGTTATGATGCTCCTATTCCGCAAATCATTCCTCTATATTAACAGTGTATCTATCTCAACCTTTAGCGGATTAAGTAGTATCGTACGTTTGTGTACTTATCGGCTTATTGTAAACTATCGGCTGGGCTCGCCCCTCGAACCTAACCCTCGAACAGAAAACTAATTATGGTTTATATATATAATTATGGTTTCCTTCGTCTTGTGAGAGTTTTTAAAAAACAACACTGAGATTCCAACTGGAAAGAACAATTTTTATTACAGCGGACAAACGGACGAGGCACGCACAACGAGATTACAAATAAGACTGCCGCTCTCGGAGAGACGCGGTGGTTATATCCCTTCGCTGAACGCAGTCAGCAGAATAGGGCGTTATGGATACGTAACTCTTCCCTCCTTATAAAAAAAAATGCAATTGAAATGCAATTTCAATTTTTATAACATAAAATTGAGTAAAATACAATGGTTACGAATTAAGTATAATTATAGTACAAATGATAATAATAATAGTAATAAGTATGATATTGCTAACATAACATGGTTATTGATAAGATGATTAATTCATAATTTGGGTTAAGCGAGTTGGCTGTTACTTGGAGTAACGGGTTGAATCTTATTATACCTATAAAAGCGATAGCCGGAAAATAAGAGGAATATAATGACAATAATGTACAAGAGAATCGTCCAAATGCTGGGTTGGGCTAGAGAGATGAAGTTAAAGGGTTCTATTGGGGTAAAGTCCTGTAGCTGGATGTTAGAAAATACGGGATCCTTCAGAAGAATTTCTCTTTGGGGTTTTTGATGGGTTGACAGTTCTAGGGTGACATCTTTTATTAAGAGGGGTTTCCCTACAAGATCGTTAGAGGGGGCGAATAAGGTAGAGTTGTGGTAGATGATCTGAGATTTTCCGGGTGAGGCCAGGAAAATACCTCGCAGGGTTTGGGTTTGGGTAGAGTCGCCATTTATTATGGTCAAATTGTCGGAGACGGGCAAGAACAATAGGTATTGGTTAATTTCGGATAGTAATGAAACGTAATTGGTTTTTGTCGAGATCTGTGTATACACGCATTGGGTTGTTGAACTGTGCGATAGGAAGGTTTTTTCACAAGGTGCCGGTAGGGGGGATATTAGATAATTTGGGCAGAGAAAATAGTGGTTCAAGGGGCATTTGGAGGTGAGGGGTATTATTTGATCGTCGGCTTGGAGAAAGTACTTAATAGTCGGTATTATGGTAAGGTAGTCTTTGTCAATTTGGGTTGGAATGGACTGAAGCTGGAAAGATTTGAAGTCCCTGGGGTCAACTATCGGGATGTCTATGAAGTAGATGATTTCATCAATCCCCATGAAGCATTTTACTCGGAGGGATGCTTGTATTTCCAAGAGGTTCTTCCCTTGGAAGTTCAAAAATTTGTTTCCATAGTAATTAGAAAGTTTCTCTAGTTCAGTATTAAGTTGACGGTTTGACATTACGCTAGGGTGTAATGTTCCGGAGTTGCAAGACGAGAGTGAATTTTCGATATCCTGGAGTAGGTCCAAGATGAGACCGAATACAATTTGGAAGTGTTCTAACAGGGTACAGGTGGTCGATAGTTTAAAGAATAATTGGGTTTTCAGATAAGCTAACTCTTTCCGTAATTCTTCGTTGTTGTGAGCGATAACCCTTTTTACTTCTTCGAAAGCTTGTTGGAGAACTTCATTGACGGAGTATTGGCTTTTCAGTTGTCGTTGTAAGCTTTCCTGATTGCGCTGGAGGTGATTCACTATATTATTGTAACGCTCCTCGTCTTGGTAGTCTAGGTTACCAGTAATGAATTTAACTACGGAACCTAAACCGTTTATCAGGCCTCTCCTGGTTCTATTCGTGGATGGAATGCGAAGGTTGTCTAGTTTAATTTCGATGTGGGATATGGTCGTGTTAATGGTGGTCGTTAGTAGTTGTACCTTGTCATGGATTTGGCTGTCATTCCTTATCATGCCGAGTGTTCGTTCGTAATTTTCCTTGACCAGGTCAATCTGTTTGATTAGGTCATTCAGTTTGTAAAAATGGGTGAGGGTGTGGTAGCCCTCAATAATTTTGGCTGGCTGCGTCTCGATCGCTAGTAGTCCCGGATTGTTTGTAATGTCGTTCAAGGGGGAGGAGGAAGTAGTTGCGACGAAGACCAGGAATAGTAAGATAATCATTCTGAAACAAGATCATGCACTAGAGGAGCTGGATGAGCTAGAGCTAGGGGGTGGCGAGTGATAAGGTTTGTGAGGAATAGGGAGCATAGAGATTCTAGGCACAGGAGAATCTGGGGGTGCAGGTAAGGCTTTTCTAGGGAGTCTGACCCGAGGAATGTTGGGAGAGGATGATGTTCTCGGGATCGGAGAAGGCTCTTCACAATGACGTTTGGGAGTAGGAATGGAGGAACTTGTCCCAGAAGGGGGCTCGGAATTAGCAATCGATCGCGTTCTCTTTTGATTGGTGGCTATCGAGGGGGCAGCGTAGAAGGTGGCTATTGGGGGACCTTCGGGGGATTCGTTAGCGGGAGTAACTATGGTTTGGCCAGGAGGCAATTCAACCGGGGGTAGCGAATTTGGCAAAGGGATAGGAGAGCTATTCTCGGAGGGAGAATAGCTTGAGGAGCTGGAGGTTGATGTCGGTGCAGGTACCTTACGGGGTCTTTTGACGTTAGCCATGTGAACCTTGGGTTGGGTGTTAGCATGCCGGGGCTCTATCTGAACCGTATGTCGTACAGCGTCTATCGACTTTAGTTGTTCTGCGTTGTATCGGGGCTTGGTTTTGCTCTGAAGTTGTCTGTTTTGGACGTAGATCGTGCTTGGAAGGTTAGGTGGGTCTTCCCTAGTTGCGTTACGGGTCTCCAGTACTCTTTCCTTTAATTGAGTACCTGTTTCCTTAAGGGTTTTGTACAGGGCCTTCATTTTTTCCCGATGTTTATCGAGGTAATCATTAGTTAGCCTTTTGTCTAGGTCGAGTTTGAGTAGGTTGTCGTCTGAAATATGTCCCTGGATGATTTCAAAGGGGGTCAGAGATGTGGAGGAATGGATCGAATTGTTATAGGCAATTAACGCATATTGGACACGGGTCTCTGTGTCGTCCCTCTTAAATTCATTCCTACTATTGAGTATCCTAACGTGCTCAATTATTGTCGAATGGAATCTCTCTATTGGGCCATTTGAGTCGGGGTGTTGGCTTGAGATAAAGTGAATGTCGATATTATGATTTTCGAGAAGTTCTTTAACCAGGGAGGAGTGCAATTCGGCAGCGTTGTCGGAAATGATTCTCTTCGGGATACCGTGGTGCGTAAAATATTTGAGCAGGGCTCGGACCACATCAAGGCTGGTGTTAGTTGGTACGACATACATTTGAGCGTATTTTGAAAATGGGTCGAAAATTGTCAGGAATTTAGTTTTATCCAGAGCAATTTTATCTATGTGTAAAACTTCGAAAGGGCGAGACGGGGTAGGCGTTAGATTATATTTTATTTTGAGGGGATTTCTTTCGTATTTGTTACGGAGGCAAAGATCGCACTGGTTTATGAAGTTCTGTATGGTGAGTTTTTGGTTAGGCCAGAAATAATTTCTCCTAAGGCGTTCGTAAGTTTCAGGGATTCCTCTATGGTTAGTTTTACCTACATGATAAGTTTTAATGATTTCCTGGATGTCTGCTTCCGATTCTATATCTTCCAACAGTTTGGAGAATTTCGCCATCATGATTTCCGATTCCTTGAATGTTCTAGTAATTATGGCAGAGAATCTTTGGAAGAAACGTCCGTCGGCATCATCGTGGAAGTAGATGCCGTAACGGAACGGATTTTTGGGCGAACATATTCTTTGACAAATTCTACAATGTCCTTTTCGAGGTGGTGGTGGGATAGTTCGACCATTATTCGTGTTTTAGTTCCACTGAAAAGGGATTTAACTGAAGGTTTTCGAGGGATGGCAGTTACTAGCTTAAACGTAATTTGATTTTTCGCGTGATTGATAGCTTCGTCCTTGATAGGAATAGTCATTGGTCGGATTGAAGGGGCGTGCGTGTCAGTTTGTACGTCCATTGGTTGAGTGGCAGGTGCTGAGGTGGAAGGGATGGGTTGAACGGAGGTGGTTACGGATGGGGTTTGTGTGTTAGCGTGGACGTCCATGGATTGGTTGTCATTTTCTTGCCCATGTCTAGAGCGCGAAAATGCTGCTAATATTTCCTCAATGGCTCGATCCTCATTTTCGGCTGTAACAGGGGTCTCTATGAGTCTATCTAGTTCTACATCTGGAACAGGGTCGTTATCTTTCTCTCCCACGGATTCATTAGCTCTATAGGGAACAGGTTTTCGATTAGTTCTTGAAAGTTAATGGGTGACCTAGGGCTAGGAGCTGACGTATCGGATTCCAGATGGTGTAACTCGATCCGCGAAAGGGCATCGGCTACTTGGTTTGATTTACGGCTTGTAATGAATATCAAAGGTCCACCTAACAATTTCGAATTTTTTCATTGCGAAAAGCCATTGGGCTTTGTGTGTCGAATATCAAAGGTTAAAATCACTGATCTTTAGTCTACCTTCTACAGCGAATTTGGGTCTTTCATTGCGATTCCATGGAATTAGCTAATATTGGCTCGATCCTCATTTTCGGCTTGACAGGGGTCTCTATGAGTCTATCTAGTTCTACATCTGGAACAGGGTCGTTATCTCCCACGGGATTCATTAGCTCTATAGGGACGTTTTCGATTAGTTCTTGAAAGTTAATGGGTGACCTAGGGCTAGGAGCTGACGTATCGGATTCCAGATGGTGTAACTCGATCCGCGAAAGGGCATCGGCTACTTGGTTTGATTTACCAGGCTTGTAATGAATATCAAAGTTAAAATCACTGATCTTTAGTCTCCACCTATACAATTTCGAATTTGGGTCTTTCATTGCGAAAAGCCATTGCAACGGCTTGTGATCGGTGAATAACTGAAATTTTTGGCCATAAAGATAATGGCGGAAGGCCTTAAGGGCATCCAGTACCGCAAGAAGCTCTTTTTCATTGGTTGCATACCTTCTTTCCGATTCCGTCAGTGTTCTACTTGTGTAAGCAATAGGAAGGTCGGCGCCGTCAAAGTCTTGACTAAGTACCGCTCCTGTTGCAACATCACTGGCGTCACAAGTTACTCGGAAAGGTTTCTCGAAATTTGGGTATCTCAGGATGGGGTCGTTGCACAGGAGAGTTGTGCAAGTTTTAAAACTTTTCTCGAACTCGGGGGAAAAGGATGTAATTTTCCCATTTTTCTTTAGGGCTGAAGTTAGGGGTTTGGTAAGGGTGGCAAAGCCGTTAATGAACCTTCGGTAATAGCCGAGCATGCCTAAGAACCTTTTGATTTCCGTTCGGGTACGGGGAATTGGGAATTTCTCAATCGCCTTGATCTTGTCAGGATTTGGTTTGACGCCTTCAGGAGTGATGACGTGACCTAGGTACGCTAATTCCTTTTTAAGGAATTCGGTCTTATCAGGCTGGATTTTTAGGTTGGCCTGACGGGCGGTCAAAAACCTTGCGCAAGTGGCACACATGTTCCTGTAGGCTTACTGAATATAGAAGGATATCGTCTAAGTAAACCAGACAGATCTCATTATTTAGGCCTCTTAGACAATTATTCATCATTCGCTGGAAAGTGGCAGGGGCGTTTGATAGTCCAAACGGCATCCGAAGATATTCATAGTGTTGGGTGTCAGTCGAGAAAGCAGTCTTTGGAATTGACTCTTCGTCGAGCTCAATCTGATGGAACCCTTGGGCTAAATCCAGAGTGGAAAAGTAATTACAGCGGCCTAACTTGTCTAATAGTTCTGAAATGTTTGGGAGGGGGAATCGGTCCGAAATTGTGGATTCGTTCAATTTTCTAAAGTCTATTACTAGGCGGAAGCGGGGTTTTCCCGAGGCATCCATTTTCTTCGGGACAATCCACAAGGGGGCGTTGTAGGGAGAATTGGATGGCCGTATGATCTTTTGGGCCAAAAGTTTTTCAACTTGTTTATTCACTTCCTGTTTATAGACATGAGGATACCGGTAAGGTTTAACAAATATGGGTATCTCATCCTTTGTGCGGATGTGGTGTTTTACCTCATTCGCGAAGGTTAAGGGACCTTCGTCCTCATGGAAGAGATCGGCATAGTCGTGAATTAAATTTTTGATCGCCTTGAGTTCCTCTGAATTTAGGTGGTCAAGCCTGAATTTCGAATAATCGACCCAACGATTTTTTGACCGGGGGGATGAATTATAATTGTTGAGATTGACAGGGGGTTGATCATCTTGAAACTGATTTTTGGGTACTGGCTCGGCATGGAGAGGGTGAGTGAGGTGTAGACTGACTGGCTCTTCTTCTAAGTTGGTGACATGTACAAAGGCTTTCCCATTCTTCACTTTAACAATACAAGACGGAATTTGCAGGCCAGGGAAATTGATAGCATCGACTAGGGCTTCGCCATCGTCGACGTTCCCAATGTCCACCTGGACTTGCTGTATGGACCTGGCATCAATGAGAAATGATTGAGCACTACCTTCTGGATATAAGGGTCCATCGGAAAAATATAGGGGTAGGTTGATAGTTGGAGTACGCAAAAGGTGGTTGCGTAGATCGACGGAAGCATTAAGTTTACATAGGTTATCAAGACCTAGGAGAGCTTGGAATTTGTCATGGAAATCGAAGATTCGGAAGTGGAGATTTAGGCGTTTACAGTTGAACAATTCTCCACAAGGTAACGTGGCCATGTGAGTTATTTCGGAGGACCCATGAGCTGTGCTGACTGTACCCGAAGCCAGACTGATCTTTTTCCGGAAGAATTTAAGAGCAACTTCTGAAAGAATGAAGCTTCGGGTAGAACCTGTGTCTACTAGGAATTTCATGCCAGTTTTCGGGCATCTGATGAATGGGAGATGATTTCCGATATGATTTAATTCAATTAGTTCAGGAGGTTCTTGTAAAATTTTTGATTTCGAGTTTTGGGGAGCATTTTCTTTGGATAATGTGATAGGGGTCGAATTGGGTTATTTGGGGTACATCTTGTATTTTTAAGGGAGCAATCATTGGGGGACTTGTTCGTCTAGGTTCGGGGTTTCCTCTAAAAAATGATTTTCTGGGTCCGTGGTTTGCCCTAAAAAATGATTTTCAGATTGTTCGGGGTCACTTTGGTCCACTAAAGATAAATCTCCAAGGGCCTGAATAGCATTCGCGTCATAATAGACGGGGGCTTGGAGGACGGGGTCGTATATGAAGTAGCCTGTTTTGTTTTCGGTTTCCTGGATTTGGTTAGGTTCCGGTTCGCTTACTTCTAAATTAAAGTTGTTTCGAGGCGATTCTCTGGTTTGGGTCACAGGGCGAGTTTGGGGGTTTTGGTTACCCCGAAAATTGTTAAATGGGCTCGTGGGGTATCTCTGGAAGGATTGGTTGCTATTTTGTCGAGAGATAGGGGGTGGTGGTCTTGAGAACGGGGGTCGGGAAAAGTTCTGGGGAGAGGGTCGGTAAGGGGTAAAAGGTCTGGGGTAAGGGTTATGGTTTGAATTTTGAGTTTGGGGTCTAGCTGGTGGGACATTTGTTCCAGGTTTTTGTGGATTGATCGCTCTTGTTTTCGCGCGATACTGGAATTCGTTTGTTAAGATCGCCATACATTCAGGAAGACTCTGGGGGTTCCTGGCCCGAATCAAGGAGCCAATTTGGTCAGTCAGACCCGAAATAAAAATCCTTAGTGCCAGATTCTGCACAAAATCTATCCGATCCGTGGAGCTTCGCTCCTTCTGAAGAACGGCGATGGCACTATTAAGAAGTGTTTCGAGCCGGGCATAAAATTCAAAACAATTTTCTGTTTGTCTTTGGCTCAAGCGTGCCAGGTCGAGGGTAAGGGTATAAATATCCCTACGATCTGCGTAGGCTTGATTCAGGACCTCCCTTAAGCTGGGCCAATCCTGCGGGTTTTGCGCGAACACCTTCCGTGCGGCTTCCCCTTTTATCCTGCTTAAAATGCCCTCAAAAAGTAGTTCGTTTTGTAATGGGTTTCGGCCTAGAGGGTCATGATAAAAGGCGAATAGCTTATCACACACACTTATGAACCGGGTCAATGCTAGAGGGTCGGCAGAGTTAAATTCGGGTAGTAGGTTAAAATGGGAATCTCTCAGGACGGGGACTTGGGGTTCAGTCGGGATTCCACTAGGAGGAGAGGAAGCAGGGGTTTCTTCGGGATTCATCTCTGGGATTTGATATGGAAAAGGGAGACTTCCGATCCAGTTAAGGTAAGAGTCCCGGGGGTTTTTAGTTACTTTAGGAATTTTGGAAGATTTGGACGATCTTTACACAACCGAAAATTGCTGAAATTTAGGAAATTACACAGGTTATATGGTCACAACAAATTACACAATACACAAAACAAAACAAAATTGTAACTTGAAAAATGAAAGGAAAAAATGTTTAGAGAGAGAAGAGAGGAAAATATGTAGCTAGCTTAATCTTATCCTACTGGGGTACGAACGATGTCTTGAAGGTGTCTTCGTTGAGTTTTAAAGGGCTTGCAATCTCGCGGACGGAGCGGATGTAATGTGATCTCAAGGAGATAAGCTAGGTTGTTTGAACGAAGAGATTCAAAGGCGGTACACTTCGTTGGTGAAATTAATTTGGTTCTTCTTCTAACTTCGTCGATAGCAGTAAATTATTTTCGTGTGTTATTTCTTGAAAAATTTTTTTTTGTTTGTTTATTATTATTTAATTTGATTTTCTTTTTTTCTTTCTTTATTTATTTTGATTTTCTTTGATTTTCTTTTCTTATTTTCCTTAAAACTACAATCGGGCGGGATTGACCTAGGTACTCAGGGCAGAGTGGAAACTAGGATTTAATGGATTTCAGGGCAGAATCCAAAGATTTCGGGGCGTGAAATCTTCACCGTAACTTTATAGGTACTAACTTTCCCCAAAGAATACGGGAGTCAAAAAGTAGTCTCGTGTGTAGTATACCTCGTATTGGAATATCCGATTTGCGCTGATTGTCGTGGGTGGTCCTTGGTGGTCGAATCGTGCACTTGGTCACTCCACAGTTCTTCTCACAAGTTCGTATCTCAGGTTCGAGTCACTGGACGGCGAGGATTATCCGACGCGGCGATGCTTCTTCGGAACAGGGCGAGTAACCGAAATTTTATAAGCCAAATCGAGTCGAATAAATCACAAAACCGTCCTACCGAAATGCGCCAATTATGGTTTCCTTCGTCTTGTGAGAGTTTTTAAAAAACAACACTGAGATTCCAACTGGAAAGAACAATTTTTATTACAGCGGACAAACGGACGAGGCACGCACAACGAGATTACAAATAAGACTGCCGCTCTCGGAGAGACGCGGTGGTTATATCCCTTCGCTGAACGCAGTCAGCAGAATAGGGCGTTATGGATACGTAACTTATTCCGTCTGAAGGTACCTATGCAGGCAGCTCCGCCTCTTATGCGACACTCTCTTACCCGTTTCGCTCATGCTACCTCTTTGCAGTTTGCGAACCATGTACTCCATCAGCACATCTTGCTACGAGAGAGATATTTGAATGAGAACTTAATACCCCTTATAAACATTGTTTCTTGGACGAATCCAACACTTATACAAAGAATAAATTTAATTTTGAACGACGCCAATCAAATTTTGGAGACACAGCGACAACGACACCTTCACAAATTGTCATCTTTGTATCTCTCGCATTTGAGGAATGGTATATCCCTGCCGGCGCCAGGTTTATCAGCCTTTCTACCACACGAACCACTTGTCCCTCCCAGGGAAGCACAGAATACCGGCAGTAATGAATCAATGTCACAGACTCTCCCTGACTCTCGGCCCTGCGTTGATCCTCAAGCACCAGCAAGAGGAACTCTAGACACAACAGATCATCGCAATCCAGAAATCACTCAACTAACCGAATGGAACAGTTCACTGAACCCAGTTAGGATGGTAGATGATGTGGATGCAGTGTGTAATCTTTCATCCAGAGGTCTGACACTTACGGAGGTCAAAGTATTGTCGAAAGGACTAACATTCACGCCAACCCCACGTGTAGATCACATCCAGCTTCACGAAGATATTCAGGTATTCTGCAGAAAGTTAAGACTAAAATACTACTTGGAAGTGATAGCGTCGGAGAACCCTGCTGCATCTACACCTACTAACACACTTCACCCCTCACTAGAAAAATTTAAAGCACCCTCCGAATTTGACCCTCCACATTTCCCACCCTCGCACCCTTTAGAACAATTCATTTCCCAACTCGTACACACACAATTAACCTTCCTCAATTCACTGACTCCGAAAGATAACATGACGGCAGAAGAACATAGAGCCCTAAACACTATCAAACGGGACGAACAAATAAAAATCATGCCAGCTGACAAAGGATCTACGGTGGTTGTGATGAACACAATTGATTATCAGAGAGAGGCACTTCTACATCTCTCTGATGAGCGATTTTATAAGGAACTGAACACTGACCCTACACAAACATTTTTAAAGGAAATTAAAATATTCATAAAACAAAACAAACAAACAGAAAATTTATCTGCGACAGATGTTCAAGGATTGGTCCCGGACAACCCTCGGTGCTCTGAATTCTATATCCTTCCGAAGATCCATCAGGAATATTCTCTTCCAGACCGCTTACCTCCAGGGCGACCAATTGTGGCGAGCTTTGGCTGTATCACAGAGAGACTGTCAGCATATGTTGATTATAACCTACAGCCTCTCGTGAAAAACCAGCCATCTTATGTGAAAGATACCAATCACTTTTTGGGGATTCTCCACGAACTGCAATTACCAACAGAGAATGAACATCCAATGATGCTGGTATCAGTTGATGTGTGCTCTTTGTACACGGAAATCCCGCATGAACAAGGATTGGCAGCGATGACACATTTTTTAAATTTGAGAACCACCACACAATCCATCAACATCATTTATAAAAGGTTTGGCAAATTTCGTTCTAACTAAAAATGTGTTTAAATTTGAAGACAAGCTTTTCCTCCAACAACATGGCACTGCCATGGGTACAAGAATGGCGCCATCATATGCGAATTTGTTCATGGCCCATTTAGAGCAAAATTTTCTCTCATCACGCACACTTCAGCCTATAATTCGGAAGCGATTCATTGATGACATATTTTTTATTTGGACTCATGGGGAAGAAACGCTAGAGGAATTCCTAAGGGATTTAAATTCACAATTTTCAGTCAAATTTACGTGGACACACTCGACTTCAGAAGCCACATTCCTCGATGTGAACATCAAATTAACAGATGGTAGACTCGCCACCTCAATACACACAAAAGCCACAAACAAGCAATGATATTTACATTACGACAGCTGCCACCCTCGCCACACAAAACAGTCCATTCCAAGAGCACTTTCACCGAGGGGTCATCGCATATTTATTTTCATTTTTTTGTTTTGTTTTCTTTACTTTTGTTTCCCTTTCTCACCCTTGCCCCCTTCTCCTCTCCATCCCCAGGCACCCCTTTCTCACCCTTGCCCCCTTCTCCTCTCCATCGCCGCCACGAGGAACATCTCTTCAGTCTGTTGATAACGCGCGACGCGAAACGTTCAGAAGTACGTATTTATTCCTTTTGTTTCCCTCTATGTGACCTGAGTATATAGTTCGAAGAACCGTCTTAAAAAATCGGATAAGCGCCGTAGCGCCGCTATCAGTCTACCGTCTCTGTTGTGCCGTCTTCTCTGTCTTCCTCCTCCTCACTTTCTCTCTTCCTATCCTTTGCTTGTCTCTTTGTCTCCCTCTACCCAACTTGTTAATCTCCACTTTATCTCCTTGAGAGTTTCACCTTTATTACTCACACCTTGATTTATCTTTGTTTTGTCGTTTTTTTGTTCCACACTCTGCCGAAAAAATGAATACCGACCCTGCTCCAAGATATTGGCTTAATCAACTCGAACACCACGCCTTTCAAATAGCCAAATGTACTCTGCATATTGAATACATTTCTGCGTGTATAAATATCGGCGTCGTTCCCCGAGGTCTTCTTTTGAAACTCCCCTTGTCCGCGATGCCGGAGGTGATCAGAGGAGTTGTTCGTGATTTCGGATACGTGATCTCATACCAATTGTCCGCCCTGACTTTACGATCATATCAACGCCTGCGTGATTTTTACACTCAGAGCCGCCTCTTACCACTAATTAGAGTTTGCTCGAGAATATCGAACCTACGACATCAAGTGAGCCGTATCCTGAATGACACCACTGCTTTCCTTCGGCGTCGTAGACGGAATAACTCATTAAAGCTGGATCGCCTTTTTTCGGAATATTTGGGGGCGGGGATCCCTTTGCCTGTAAATGTGGCCGATATAGCAAAGCGCACAGATCCACAATTTGCTCTGTTCGATCCGTATCCTTGGCCGAGCGCACCCCAGACCGTCCCGCCGGGTACTAATCTAGGGCCGGGTTTCTTTGAGCCCCCCACACCACAGGATCATCGCTCAGGCGTCGGATCGGATCGTAGCAATACTTCTCCCTTAGACAGGGAACAGCCACGGGCTCCAGAGCCTACTCCGGACCCAGTGCGAGAGTTTTCAATTCGGGAGCCTATAGTGAATCTGTCATCGAGGGTATTGGATGCGAACGAAAGGGCGCTTTTGTCACGTGGGCTGACTTTCACACCGACGCCTCAAGTTGACCATGTCTCTTTACTCGAAGACGCCAATAGGTTCACGAGAAATTTACGCTGGCAATACTTCTGGAGGTCAAATCCCGAAGTCACTGGCCGATCTATTCATCAGGCCTTGGTTCAGTTTAGAGAACCTCAAATTTTTGAACCTCAAGGGAGGGACTCACTTCCGGCTTCCCATCCGCTGGAGCGGTTCATTGAGTTTCTACTAACAAGACTTTCGAGCCCGCGTTTCTTAGGGTCCCTTAAACCTCCGAAAAATCTAAGTGAGGCCGAGTTAGCAGCGCTGCGCAGATTGCGATCGGATCCATCCATTCAAATCATGCCGGCTGACAAGGGGAGTACTGTGGTTGTTTTGAACACTGCTGACTACAAGCGAGAGGCCCTCCGACAACTGGGTAACCCAGAGTCATACCAAATTCTAAATTCTGACCCCACAAGGCAATTTAGTGATCAGATAACTGCCTTTTTGGAAGAATTTGGGCCGGCTGAGGGTCTTTCTGAACAGGAAATAGCTTTGATGGTTCCTGACAACCCGAGAACGGCCGTCTTCTACACCCTTCCTAAGGTACATAAGCCATACAATCTGCCCGATAGCCCTCCCCTAGGACGCCCGATAGTGTCGGGAGTAGGATGTCTTACCGAACGTATCTCCGCTTATCTGGACCACCACCTACAACCCTTGGTTACCGCTCAAACGTCATACCTGCGTGACTCATACCACTTTTTGGATATTATACGCGCAGTGGATCTCCCTGAGGACACGAGGTGCGTACCTCTTCAAGCCACCGTCGACGTGGTGTCCCTTTACAGCTCAATTCCGCATGATGAGGGTCTAGCAGCGATGGAATATTTTTTGAACAAGAGACCCCATCCCCAGGTTCCTTCAACGCCGTTCCTCCTCCGGCTTGTGGAGTTCGTCCTCAGGATGAACTACTTCGAGTTCGATGGGCAGTTGTACCTACAACTCAAGGGGACCGCCATGGGCACAAAAGTGGCCCCATCGTACGCCAATTTATTTATGGCCCACCTAGAGGAGCGTTTCTTGCTGAGGAGCCAAGGAGCACCGCGTCGTCTAAAGCCCTTTATTTGGCGCCGCTTCATCGACGATATTTATTTGATCTGGCTACATGGCAGTGACTCTCTTGCCTCCTTTTTGCGCGACCTGAATTCATCGTTTTCAGTGAGGTTTACGCACAATATCTCTCCGGCAACTGTAAATTTCCTGGATATTGAGCTGACAAGGAACGGGAGAACTTTCCACTCAAAGGTTCACAGGAAGGAAACAAACGCTCAGCTGTACCTCCACTACACGAGTTGCCACCCTCCACATATAAAGAAGTCGATTCCCCGGTCGTTATCGATACGAGGGCACAGGATTTGCGGGGATCAGGCAGACTTGGAGGAGTACTTGGAGAATCTGAGAGCGAAATTGCAAGAACGAGGGTATCCCACGAGATTGATAAATGATAGAGTTCTGCCCTCCAGCGCACAATATCGTCCCCCAAATGACAGGCTGCCACGCCAGGGGCCTTTTTTCGTCACCACATTTTTCCCTGGGATGCAACAGTTGAGCGCCATCCTCCGAGAAGCCCACTCCATCCTGGCGTCAAATGAGGTTACCAGGGATATATTCCCGGAACCGTTTATAGCTTCTTACAGGAATGGCAAGACTCTAGGGAACCTCCTCTCTCACAAAGTTCTTTCGCGGCCTCCCAGACCATCAGGACCACCAGGACTTCGTCCTTGTAATTCCGATGGCAGATGCAGACTGTGCCCACTGGTTTCGTCAGAGCCTGACTTCACGTCGACGAACACTCCTTTCACTTACAGGTCGAAGGGCCCGACAGCGATGTGCCAGTCCAAGAATTGCGTCTACATGCTGGAATGTAGAGCTTGTGACGCCTTTTACATAGGTAAAGCAACAACGCCTATTAATCTTCGCGTCAATAATCATCGAGCAGCAGTGAGACGCCACGCCCGCGAGCCGCACGCCATCCATGCTAATGCCCACAACTTGTCGTACGACGAGTGCTACAGGATCAGGGTTCTTGAATGCAAACCGGACGCCTCGGACGTAGAGGTCCGCATTACAGAGCAAGCATACCAGTGGGCCTTGGGTGCCTTCAGGTTGCCTGGGCTTAATCAGAATCGGTAGCGGGCGTGGATACAACAAAAAAATTTTTCATTTCCGTTTCCTATTATTTTTATTTTCATTTTTTTGTTTTGTTTTCTTTACTTTTGTTTCCCTTTCTCACCCTTGCCCCCTTCTCCTCTCCATCCCCGAGGCACCGCCGCCACGAGGAACATCTCTTCAGTCTGTTGATAACGCGCGACGCAGAAACGTTCAGAAGTACGTATTTATTCCGAATATATATATATATATATATATATATATATATATATATATATATATCTGCAATGGGGAATCGAATGGCGCCATCGTATGCTAATCTGTTTATGGCAAACCTGGAGAACAACTTCTTGTCAAACAGGGAGAAGACCCCACTTCTATGAAAGCGTTTCATAGATGACATCTTTCTTATATGGACGCATGGTCAAGAGGAACTTCAACTTTTTCTAAGCGAACTCAATTTAAAGTACTCAGTGACATTTACCTCGTCTTTCTCAGCATCCCAAGCAACCTTTCTCGATGTGGACGTCACATTAGAGGAAGGGGTGTTCACAACGGCAGTGCACGTAAAATCTACTAACAAGCAGGTATACCTGCACTATGATAGTTGCCACCCCCTCATACCAAGCGTCCAATCCCAAGATCCTTGTCAATTAGAGGCCATCGAATTTGCAACAAACGGGAGAAGCTAGATGGTTACCTTTCGTCTGTTCGAGATAAGCTGATGGAGAAGGGTTACCCAGCAAAATTTTTAGCAGACAGGATGGTTCCAGCACGTG
>JAVIWC010000504.1:0-19287 GCA_031894815.1 Creontiades dilutus | reverse complement strand
TTTTGAAAGGGATTAAACAGAGATAATTTTTGAGCAATTTTGATGAAAAAATCGCGAAAATAACCATGAAGGGATTAAACAAAGTTTATTTTTGAGCAATTTTGATGAAAAATCGCGAAAATAACCATGAAGGAAGCGTTTTATCGAAAAACGGACTTCAGATTCGTGTTCAGCACCCCGAAAAACCCCTTAGAGACGGACTTCAGATTCGTGTTCAGCACCCCGAAAAACCCCTTAGAGAGTAGGTTTGAAAGCGATTAAACAGAGTTTATTTTTGAGCAATTTTGATGAAAAAACGCGAAAATAACCATGAAGGAAGCGTTTTATCGAAAAACGGACTTCAGATTCGTGTTCAGCACCCCGAAAAACCCCTTAGAGAGTAGGTTTGAAAGCGATTAAACAGAGTTTATTTTTGAGCAATTTTGATGAAAAAACGCGAAAATAACCATGAAGGAAGCGTTTTATCGAAAAACGGACTTCAGATTCGTGTTCAGCACCCCGAAAAACCCCTTAGAGAGTAGGTTTGAAAGCGATTAAACAGAGTTTATTTTTGAGCAATTTTGATGAAAAAACGCGAAAATAACCATGAAGGAAGCGTTTTATCGAAAAACGGACTTCAGATTCGTGTTCAGCACCCCGAAAAACCCCTTAGAGAGTAGGTTTGAAAGGGATTAAACAGAGTTTTTTTTGAGCAATTTTGATGAAAAAACGCGAAAATAACCATGAAGGAAGCGTTTTATCGAAAAACGGACTTCAGATTCGTGTTCAGCACCCCGAAAAACCCCTTAGAGAGTAGGTTTGAAAGCGATTAAACAGAGTTTATTTTTGAGCAATTTTGATGAAAAAACGCGAAAATAACCATGAAGGAAGCGTTTTATCGAAAAACGGACTTCAGATTCGTGTTCAGCACCCCGAAAAACCCCTTAGAGAGTAGGTTTGAAAGCGATTAAACAGAGTTTATTTTTGAGCAATTTTGATGAAAAAACGCGAAAATAACCATGAAGGAAGCGTTTTATCGAAAAACGGACTTCAGATTCGTGTTCAGCACCCCGAAAAACCCCTTAGAGAGTAGGTTTGAAAGCGATTAAACAGAGTTTATTTTTGAGCAATTTTGATGAAAAAACGCGAAAATAACCATGAAGGAAGCGTTTTATCGAAAAACGGACTTCAGATTCGTGTTCAGCACCCCGAAAAACCCCTTAGAGAGTAGGTTTGAAAGCGATTAAACAGAGTTTATTTTTGAGCAATTTTGATGAAAAAACGCGAAAATAACCATGAAGGAAGCGTTTTATCGAAAAACGGACTTCAGATTCGTGTTCAGCACCCCGAAAAACCCCTTAGAGAGTAGGTTTGAAAGCGATTAAACAGAGTTTATTTTTGAGCAATTTTGATGAAAAAACGCGAAAATAACCATGAAGGAAGCGTTTTATCGAAAAACGGACTTCAGATTCGTGTTCAGCACCCCGAAAAACCCCTTAGAGAGTAGGTTTGAAAGCGATTAAACAGAGTTTATTTTTGAGCAATTTTGATGAAAAAACGCGAAAATAACCATGAAGGAAGCGTTTTATCGAAAAACGGACTTCAGATTCGTGTTCAGCACCCCGAAAAACCCCTTAGAGAGTAGGTTTGAAAGCGATTAAACAGAGTTTATTTTTGAGCAATTTTGATGAAAAAACGCGAAAATAACCATGAAGGAAGCGTTTTATCGAAAAACGGACTTCAGATTCGTGTTCAGCACCCCGAAAAACCCCTTAGAGAGTAGGTTTGAAAGCGATTAAACAGAGTTTATTTTTGAGCAATTTTGATGAAAAAACGCGAAAATAACCATGAAGGAAGCGTTTTATCGAAAAACGGACTTCAGATTCGTGTTCAGCACCCCGAAAAACCCCTTAGAGAGTAGGTTTGAAAGCGATTAAACAGAGTTAATTTTTGAGCAATTTTGATGAAAAAACGCGAAAATAACCATGAAGGAAGCGTTTTATCGAAAAACGGACTTCAGATTCGTGTTCAGCACCCCGAAAAACCCCTTAGAGAGTAGGTTTGAAAGCGATTAAACAGAGTTTATTTTTGAGCAATTTTGATGAAAAAACGCGAAAATAACCATGAAGGAAGCGTTTTATCGAAAAACGGACTTCAGATTCGTGTTCAGCACCCCGAAAAACCCCTTAGAGAGTAGGTTTGAAAGCGATTAAACAGAGTTAATTTTTGAGCAATTTTGATGAAAAAACGCGAAAATAACCATGAAGGAAGCGTTTTATCGAAAAACGGACTTCAGATTCGTGTTCAGCACCCCGAAAAACCCCTTAGAGAGTAGGTTTGAAAGCGATTAAACAGAGTTAATTTTTGAGCAATTTTGATGAAAAAACGCGAAAATAACCATGAAGGAAGCGTTTTATCGAAAAACGGACTTCAGATTCGTGTTCAGCACCCCGAAAAACCCCTTAGAGAGTAGGTTTGAAAGCGATTAAACAGAGTTTATTTTTGAGCAATTTTGATGAAAAAACGCGAAAATAACCATGAAGGAAGCGTTTTATCGAAAAACGGACTTCAGATTCGTGTTCAGCACCCCGAAAAACCCCTTAGAGAGTAGGTTTGAAAGCGATTAAACAGAGTTTATTTTTGAGCAATTTTGATGAAAAAACGCGAAAATAACCATGAAGGAAGCGTTTTATCGAAAAACGGACTTCAGATTCGTGTTCAGCACCCCGAAAAACCCCTTAGAGAGTAGGTTTGAAAGCGATTAAACAGAGTTAGCATTTTTGAGCAATTTTGATGAAAAAACGCGAAAATAACCATGAAGGAAGCGTTTTATCGAAAAACGGACTTCAGATTCGTGTTCAGCACCCCGAAAAACCCTTAGAGAGTAGGTTTGAAAGCGATTAAACAGAGTTAATTTTTGAGCAATTTTGATGAAAAAACGCGAAAATAACCATGAAGGAAGCGTTTTATCGAAAAACGGACTTCAGATTCGTGTTCAGCACCCCGAAAAACCCCTTAGAGAGTAGGTTTGAAAGCGATTAAACAGAGTTAATTTTTGAGCAATTTTGATGAAAAAACGCGAAAATAACCATGAAGGAAGCGTTTTATCGAAAAACGGACTTCAGATTCGTGTTCAGCACCCCGAAAAACCCCTTAGAGAGTAGGTTTGAAAGCGATTAAACAGAGTTAATTTTTGAGCAATTTTGATGAAAAAACGCGAAAATAACCATGAAGGAAGCGTTTTATCGAAAAACGGACTTCAGATTCGTGTTCAGCACCCCGAAAAACCCCTTAGAGAGTAGGTTTGAAAGCGATTAAACAGAGTTAATTTTTGAGCAATTTTGATGAAAAAACGCGAAAATAACCATGAAGGAAGCGTTTTATCGAAAAACGGACTTCAGATTCGTGTTCAGCACCCCGAAAAACCCCTTAGAGAGTAGGTTTGAAAGCGATTAAACAGAGATAATTTTTGAGCAATTTTGATGAAAAAACGCGAAAATAACCATGAAGGAAGCGTTTTATCGAAACGGACTTCAGATTCGTGTTCAGCACCCCGAAAAACCCCTTAGAGAGTAGGTTTGAAAGGATTAAACAGAGTTTATTTTTGAGCAATTTTGATGAAAAATCGCGAAAATAACCATGAAGGAAGCGTTTTATCGAAAAACGGACTTCAGATTCGTGTTCAGCACCCCGAAAAACCCCTTAGAGAGTAGGTTTGAAAGGGATTAAACAGAGTTAATTTTTGAGCAATTTTGATGAAAAAACGCGAAAATAACCATGAAGGAAGCGTTTTATCGAAAAACGGACTTCAGATTCGTGTTCAGCACCCCGAAAAACCCCTTAGAGAGTAGGTTTGAAAGGGATTAAACAGAGTTAATTTTTGAGCAATTTTGATGAAAAAACGCGAAAATAACCATGAAGGAAGCGTTTTATCGAAAAAAGGACTTCAGATTCGTGTTCAGCACCCCGAAAAACCCCTTAGAGAGTAGGTTTGAAAGGATTAAACAGAGTTAATTTTTGAGCAATTTTGATGAAAAATCGCGAAAATAACCATGAAGGAAGCGTTTTATCGAAAAACGGACTTCAGATTCGTGTTCAGCACCCCGAAAAACCCCTTAGAGAGTAGGTTTGAAAGGGATTAAACAGAGATAATTTTTGAGCAATTTTGATGAAAAAACGCGAAAATAACCATGAAGGAAGCGTTTTATCGAAAAACGGACTTCAGATTCGTGTTCAGCACCCCGAAAAACCCCTTAGAGAGTAGGTTTGAAAGGGATTAAACAGAGTTAATTTTTGAGCAATTTTGATGAAAAATCGCGAAAATAACCATGAAGGAAGCGTTTTATCGAAAAACGGACTTCAGATTCGTGTTCAGCACCCCGAAAAACCCCTTAGAGAGTAGGTTTGAAAGGGATTAAACAGAGATTTAATTTTTGAGCAATTTTGATGAAAAATCGCGAAAATAACCATGAAGGAAGCGTTTTATCGAAAAACGGACTTCAGATTCGTGTTCAGCACCCCGAAAAACCCCTTAGAGTAGGTTTGAAAGGGATTAAACAGAGATAATTTTTGAGCAATTTTGATGAAAAATCGCGAAAATAACCATGAAGGAAGCGTTTTATCGAAAAACGGACTTCAGAATTCGTGTTCAGCACCCCGAAAAACCCCTTAGAGAGTAGGTTTGAAAGGGATTAAACAGAGATTTATTTTTGAGCAATTTTGATGAAAAATCGCGAAAATAACCATGAAGGAAGCGTTTTATCGAAAAACGGACTTCAGATTCGTGTTCAGCACCCCGAAAAACCCCTTAGAGAGTAGGTTTGAAAGGGATTAAACAGAGATAATTTTTGAGCAATTTTGATGAAAAATCGCGAAAATAACCATGAAGGAAGCGTTTTATCGAAAAACGGACTTCAGATTCGTGTTCAGCACCCCGAAAAACCCCTTAGAGAGTAGGTTTGAAAGGGATTAAACAGAGATAATTTTTGAGCAATTTTGATGAAAAATCGCGAAAATAACCATGAAGGAAGCGTTTTATGAAAAACGGACTTCAGATTCGTGTTCAGCACCCCGAAAAACCCCTTAGAGAGTAGGTTTGAAAGGATTAAACAGAGATAATTTTTGAGCAATTTTGATGAAAAATCGCGAAAATAACCATGAAGGAAGCGTTTTATCGAAAAACGGACTTCAGATTCGTGTTCAGCACCCCGAAAAACCCCTTAGAGAGTAGGTTTGAAAGGATTAAACAGAGATAATTTTTGAGCAATTTTGATGAAAAATCGCGAAAATAACCATGAAGGAAGCGTTTTATCGAAAAACGGACTTCAGATTCGTGTTCAGCACCCCGAAAAACCCCTTAGAGAGTAGGTTTGAAAGGGATTAAACAGAGATAATTTTTGAGCAATTTTGATGAAAAATCGCGAAAATAACCATGAAGGAAGCGTTTTATCGAAAAACGGACTTCAGATTCGTGTTCAGCACCCCGAAAAACCCCTTAGAGAGTAGGTTTGAAAGGGATTAAACAGAGTTAATTTTTGAGCAATTTTGATGAAAAATCGCGAAAATAACCATGAAGGAAGCGTTTTATCGAAAAACGGACTTCAGATTCGTGTTCAGCACCCCGAAAAACCCCTTAGAGAGTAGGTTTGAAAGGGATTAAACAGAGATAATTTTTGAGCAATTTTGATGAAAAATCGCGAAAATAACCATGAAGGAAGCGTTTTATCGAAAAACGGACTTCAGATTCGTGTTCAGCACCCCGAAAAACCCCTTAGAGAGTAGGTTTGAAAGGGATTAAACAGAGTTAATTTTTGAGCAATTTTGATGAAAAATCGCGAAAATAACCATGAAGGAAGCGTTAAAAACCCCTTAGAGGGAGTAGGTTTGAAAGGTTAAACTGGTTATTTTTTGACAATTTTGATGAAAAATTGCGAAAATATTTCATGAAGGAAGCGTTTTATCGGGAAACGGAACACAGATTAATGTTCCAGCACCCCGGTAACGAAGTGAGTTCAAAGGGATTAAACAGAGTTGTTTTGAGCAATTTGATGAAAATCGCGAAATTGTTTAATGAAGGAAGCGTTTTTATCGAAAAACGGACTTCAGATTCGTGTTCAGCACCCCGAAAAACCCCTTAGAGAGTAGGTTTGAAAGGATTAAACAGAGTTTATTTTTGAGCAATTTTGATGAAAAATCGCGAAAATAACCATGAAGGAAGCGTTTTATCGAAAAACGGACTTCAGATTCGTGTTCCGCACCCAAAAACCCTTAGAGAGTAGGTTTGAAAGCGATTAAACAGAGTTTATTTTTGAGCAATTTTGATGAAAAAACGCGAAAATAACCATGAAGGAAGCGTTTTATCGAAAAACGGACTTCAAATTCGTGTTCAGCACCCCGAAAAACCCCTTAGAGAGTAGGTTTGAAAAGGATTAAACAGAGATAATTTTTGAGCAATTTTGATGAAAACTCGCGAAAATAACCATGAAGGAAGCGTTTTATCGAAAAACGGACTTCAGATTCGTATTCAGCACCCCGAAAAACCCCTTAGAGAGTAGGTTTGAAAGCGATTAAACAGAGTTTATTTTTGAGCAATTTTGATGAAAAAACGCGAAAATAACCATGAAGGAAGCGTTTTATCGAAAAACGGACTTCAGATTCGTGTTCAGCACCCCCGAAAAACCCCTTAGAGAGTAGGTTTGAAAGCGATTAAACAGAGTTTATTTTTGAGCAATTTTGATGAAAAAACGCGAAAATAACCAGGAAGGAAGCGTTTTATCGAAAAAAGGACTTCAGATTCGTGTTCAGCACTCCGAAAAACCCCTTAGAGAGTAGGTTTGAAAGCGATTAAACAGAGTGAAAATAACCATGGAAGGAAGCGTTTTATCGAAAAACGGACTTCGAATTCGTGTTCACCCCTTAGGTTTTGAAAAGGGATTAAACAGAGATAATTTTTGAGCAATTTTGATGAAAAATCGCGAAAATAACCATGAAGGAAGCGTTTTATCGAAAAACGGACTTCAGATTCGTGTTCAGCACCCCGAAAAACCCCTTAGAGTAGGTTTGAAAAGTTAAACAGAGATAATTTTTTGAGCAATTTTGATGAAAAATCGCGAAAATAACCATGAAGGAAGCGTTTTATCGAAAAACGGACTTCAATTCGTGTTCAGCACCCCGAAAAACCCCTTAGAGAGTAGGTTTGAAAGTTAAACAGTTGATGAAAAATCGCGAAAATAACCATGAAGGAAGCGTTTTATCGAAAAACGGACTTCAGATTCGTGTTCAGCACCCCGAAAAACCCCTTAGAGAGTAGGTTTGAAAGGGATTAAACAGAGTTAATTTTTGAGCAATTTTGATGAAAAATCGCGAAAATAACCATGAAGGAAGCGTTTTATCGAAAAACGGACTTCAGATTCGTGTTCAGCACCCCGAAAAACCCCTTAGAGAGTAGGTTTGAAAGGGATTAAACAGAGATAATTTTTGAGCAATTTTGATGAAAAATCGCGAAAATAACCATGAAGGAAGCGTTTTATCGAAAAACGGACTTCAGATTCGTGTTCAGCACCCCGAAAAACCCCTTAGAGAGTAGGTTTGAAAGGGATTAAACAGAGTTAATTTTTGAGCAATTTTGATGAAAAATCGCGAAAATAACCATGAAGGAAGCGTTTTATCGAAAAACGGACTTCAGATTCGTGTTCAGCACCCCGAAAAACCCCTTAGAGAGTAGGTTTGAAAGGGATTAAACAGAGATAATTTTTGAGCAATTTTGATGAAAAATCGCGAAAATAACCATGAAGGAAGCGTTTTATCGAAAAACGGACTTCAGATTCGTGTTCAGCACCCCGAAAAACCCCTTAGAGAGTAGGTTTGAAAGGGATTAAACAGAGTTTATTTTTGAGCAATTTTGATGAAAAATCGCGAAAATAACCATGAAGGAAGCGTTTTATCGAAAAACGGACTTCAGATTCGTGTTCAGCACCCCGAAAAACCCCTTAGAGAGTAGGTTTGAAAGGGATTAAACAGAGATAATTTTTGAGCAATTTTGATGAAAAATCGCGAAAATAACCATGAAGGAAGCGTTTTATCGAAAAACGGACTTCAGATTCGTGTTCAGCACCCCGAAAAACCCCTTAGAGAGTAGGTTTGAAAGGGATTAAACAGAGATAATTTTTGAGCAATTTTGATGAAAAATCGCGAAAATAACCATGAAGGAAGCGTTTTATCGAAAAACGGACTTCAGATTCGTGTTCAGCACCCCGAAAAACCCCTTAGAGAGTAGGTTTGAAAGGGATTAAACAGAGTAATTTTTGAGCAATTTTGATGAAAAATCGCGAAAATAACCATGAAGGAAGCGTTTTATCGAAAAACGGACTTCAGATTCGTGTTCAGCACCCCGAAAAACCCCTTAGAGAGTAGGTTTGAAAGGGATTAAACAGAGATAATTTTTGAGCAATTTTGATGAAAAATCGCGAAAATAACCATGAAGGAAGCGTTTTATCGAAAAACGGACTTCAGATTCGTGTTCAGCACCCCGAAAAACCCCTTAGAGAGTAGGTTTGAAAGGGATTAAACAGAGATTTATTTTTGAGCAATTTTGATGAAAAATCGCGAAAATAACCATGAAGGAAGCGTTTTATCGAAAAACGGACTTCAGATTCGTGTTCAGCACCCCGAAAAACCCCTTAGAGAGTAGGTTTGAAAGGGATTAAACAGAGATAATTTTTGAGCAATTTTGATGAAAAATCGCGAAAATAACCATGAAGGAAGCGTTTTATCGAAAAACGGACTTCAGATTCGTGTTCAGCACCCCGAAAAACCCCTTAGAGAGTAGGTTTGAAAGGGATTAAACAGAGATAATTTTTGAGCAATTTTGATGAAAAATCGCGAAAATAACCATGAAGGAAGCGTTTTATCGAAAAACGGACTTCAGATTCGTGTTCAGCACCCCGAAAAACCCCTTAGAGAGTAGGTTTGAAAGGGATTAAACAGAGATAATTTTTGAGCAATTTTGATGAAAAATCGCGAAAATAACCATGAAGGAAGCGTTTTATCGAAAAACGGACTTCAGATTCGTGTTCAGCACCCCGAAAAACCCCTTAGAGAGTAGGTTTGAAAGGGATTAAACAGAGATAATTTTTGAGCAATTTTGATGAAAAATCGCGAAAATAACCATGAAGGAAGCGTTTTATCGAAAAACGGACTTCAGATTCGTGTTCAGCACCCCGAAAAACCCCTTAGAGAGTAGGTTTGAAAGGGATTAAACAGAGATAATTTTTGAGCAATTTTGATGAAAAATCGCGAAAATAACCATGAAGGAAGCGTTTTATCGAAAAACGGACTTCAGATTCGTGTTCAGCACCCCGAAAAACCCCTTAGAGAGTAGGTTTGAAAGGGATTAAACAGAGATAATTTTTGAGCAATTTTGATGAAAAATCGCGAAAATAACCATGAAGGAAGCGTTTTATCGAAAAACGGACTTCAGATTCGTGTTCAGCACCCCGAAAAACCCTTAGAGAGTAGGTTTGAAAGGGATTAAACAGAGATAATTTTTGAGCAATTTTGATGAAAAATCGCGAAAATAACCATGAAGGAAGCGTTTTATCGAAAAACGGACTTCAGATTCGTGTTCAGCACCCCGAAAAACCCCTTAGAGAGTAGGTTTGAAAGGGATTAAACAGAGATAATTTTTGAGCAATTTTGATGAAAAATCGCGAAAATAACCATGAAGGAAGCGTTTTATCGAAAAACGGACTTCAGATTCGTGTTCAGCACCCCGAAAAACCCCTTAGAGAGTAGGTTTGAAAGGGATTAAACAGAGATAATTTTTGAGCAATTTTGATGAAAAATCGCGAAAATAACCATGAAGGAAGCGTTTTATCGAAAAACGGACTTCAGATTCGTGTTCAGCACCCCGAAAAACCCCTTAGAGAGTAGGTTTGAAAGGGATTAAACAGAGATAATTTTTGAGCAATTTTGATGAAAAATCGCGAAAATAACCATGAAGGAAGCGTTTTATCGAAAAACGGACTTCAGATTCGTGTTCAGCACCCCGAAAAACCCCTTAGAGAGTAGGTTTGAAAGGGATTAAACAGAGATAATTTTTGAGCAATTTTGATGAAAAATCGCGAAAATAACCATGAAGGAAGCGTTTTATCGAAAAACGGACTTCAGATTCGTGTTCAGCACACCCGAAAAACCCCTTAGAGAGTAGGTTTGAAAGGGATTAAACAGAGATAATTTTTGAGCAATTTTGATGAAAAATCGCGAAAATAACCATGAAGGAAGCGTTTTATCGAAAAACGGACTTCAGATTCGTGTTCAGCACCCCGAAAAACCCCTTAGAGAGTAGGTTTGAAAGGGATTAAACAGAGATAATTTTTGAGCAATTTTGATGAAAAATCGCGAAAATAACCATGAAGGAAGCGTTTTATCGAAAAACGGACTTCAGATTCGTGTTCAGCACCCCGAAAAACCCCTTAGAGAGTAGGTTTGAAAGGGATTAAACAGAGATAATTTTTGAGCAATTTTGATGAAAAATCGCGAAAATAACCATGAAGGAAGCGTTTTATCGAAAAACGGACTTCAGATTCGTGTTCAGCACCCCGAAAAACCCCTTAGAGAGTAGGTTTGAAAGGGATTAAACAGAGATAATTTTTGAGCAATTTTGATGAAAAATCGCGAAAATAACCATGAAGGAAGCGTTTTATCGAAAAACGGACTTCAGATTCGTGTTCAGCACCCCGAAAAACCCCTTAGAGAGTAGGTTTGAAAGGGATTAAACAGAGATAATTTTTGAGCAATTTTGATGAAAAATCGCGAAAATAACCATGAAGGAAGCGTTTTATCGAAAAACGGACTTCGAATTCGTGTTCAGCACCCCGAAAAACCCCTTAGAGAGTAGGTTTGAAAGGGATTAAACAGAGATAATTTTTGAGCAATTTTGATGAAAAATCGCGAAAATAACCATGAAGGAAGCGTTTTATCGAAAAACGGACTTCAGATTCGTGTTCAGCACCCCGAAAAACCCCTTAGAGAGTAGGTTTGAAAGGGATTAAACAGAGATAATTTTTGAGCAATTTTGATGAAAAATCGCGAAAATAACCATGAAGGAAGCGTTTTATCGAAAAACGGACTTCGAATTCGTGTTCAGCACCCCGAAAAACCCCTTAGAGAGTAGGTTTGAAAGGGATTAAACAGAGATAATTTTTGAGCAATTTTGATGAAAAATCGCGAAAATAACCATGAAGGAAGCGTTTTATCGAAAAACGGACTTCAGATTCGTGTTCAGCACCCCGAAAAACCCCTTAGAGAGTAGGTTTGAAAGGGATTAAACAGAGATAATTTTTGAGCAATTTTGATGAAAAATCGCGAAAATAACCATGAAGGAAGCGTTTTATCGAAAAACGGACTTCAGATTCGTGTTCAGCACCCCGAAAAACCCCTTAGAGAGTAGGTTTGAAAGGGATTAAACAGAGATAATTTTTGAGCAATTTTGATGAAAAATCGCGAAAATAACCATGAAGGAAGCGTTTTATCGAAAAACGGACTTCGAATTCGTGTTCAGCACCCCGAAAAACCCCTTAGAGAGTAGGTTTGAAAGGGATTAAACAGAGATAATTTTTGAGCAATTTTGATGAAAAATCGCGAAAATAACCATGAAGGAAGCGTTTTATCGAAAAACGGACTTCGATTCGTGTTCAGCACCCCGAAAAACCCCTTAGAGAGTAGGTTTGAAAGGGATTAAACAGAGATAATTTTTGAGCAATTTTGATGAAAAATCGCGAAAATAACCATGAAGGAAGCGTTTTATCGAAAAACGGACTTCAGATTCGTGTTCAGCACCCCGAAAAACCCCTTAGAGAGTAGGTTTGAAAGGGATTAAACAGAGATAATTTTTGAGCAATTTTGATGAAAAATCGCGAAAATAACCATGAAGGAAGCGTTTTATCGAAAAACGGACTTCGAATTCGTGTTCAGCACCCCGAAAAACCCCTTAGAGAGTAGGTTTGAAAGGGATTAAACAGAGATAATTTTTGAGCAATTTTGATGAAAAATCGCGAAAATAACCATGAAGGAAGCGTTTTATCGAAAAACGGACTTCGAATTCGTGTTCAGCACCCCGAAAAACCCCTTAGAGAGTAGGTTTGAAAGGGATTAAACAGAGATAATTTTTGAGCAATTTTGATGAAAAATCGCGAAAATAACCATGAAGGAAGCGTTTTATCGAAAAACGGACTTCGAATTCGTGTTCAGCACCCCGAAAAACCCCTTAGAGAGTAGGTTTGAAAGGGATTAAACAGAGATAATTTTTGAGCAATTTTGATGAAAAATCGCGAAAATAACCATGAAGGAAGCGTTTTATCGAAAAACGGACTTCGAATTCGTGTTCAGCACCCCGAAAAACCCCTTAGAGAGTAGGTTTGAAAGGGATTAAACAGAGATAATTTTTGAGCAATTTTGATGAAAAATCGCGAAAATAACCATGAAGGAAGCGTTTTATCGAAAAACGGACTTCGAATTCGTGTTCAGCACCCCGAAAAACCCCTTAGAGAGTAGGTTTGAAAGGATTAAACAGAGATAATTTTTGAGCAATTTTGATGAAAAATCGCGAAAATAACCATGAAGGAAGCGTTTTATCGAAAAACGGACTTCGAATTCGTGTTCAGCACCCCGAAAAACCCCTTAGAGAGTAGGTTTGAAAGGGATTAAACAGAGATAATTTTTGAGCAATTTTGATGAAAAATCGCGAAAATAACCATGAAGGAAGCGTTTTATCGAAAAACGGACTTCGAATTCGTGTTCAGCACCCCGAAAAACCCCTTAGAGAGTAGGTTTGAAAGGGATTAAACAGAGATAATTTTTGAGCAATTTTGATGAAAAATCGCGAAAATAACCATGAAGGAAGCGTTTTATCGAAAAACGGACTTCGAATTCGTGTTCAGCACCCCGAAAAACCCCTTAGAGAGTAGGTTTGAAAGGGATTAAACAGAGATAATTTTTGAGCAATTTTGATGAAAAATCGCGAAAATAACCATGAAGGAAGCGTTTTATCGAAAAACGGACTTCGAATTCGTGTTCAGCACCCCGAAAAACCCCTTAGAGAGTAGGTTTGAAAGGGATTAAACAGAGATAATTTTTGAGCAATTTTGATGAAAAATCGCGAAAATAACCATGAAGGAAGCGTTTTATCGAAAAACGGACTTCGAATTCGTGTTCAGCACCCCGAAAAACCCCTTAGAGAGTAGGTTTGAAAGGGATTAAACAGAGATAATTTTTGAGCAATTTTGATGAAAAATCGCGAAAATAACCATGAAGGAAGCGTTTTATCGAAAAACGGACTTCGAATTCGTGTTCAGCACCCCGAAAAACCCCTTAGAGAGTAGGTTTGAAAGGGATTAAACAGAGATAATTTTTGAGCAATTTTGATGAAAAATCGCGAAAATAACCATGAAGGAAGCGTTTTATCGAAAAACGGACTTCGAATTCGTGTTCAGCACCCCGAAAAACCCCTTAGAGAGTAGGTTTGAAAGGGATTAAACAGAGATAATTTTTGAGCAATTTTGATGAAAAATCGCGAAAATAACCATGAAGGAAGCGTTTTATCGAAAAACGGACTTCGAATTCGTGTTCAGCACCCCGAAAAACCCCTTAGAGAGTAGGTTTGAAAGGGATTAAACAGAGATAATTTTTGAGCAATTTTGATGAAAAATCGCGAAAATAACCATGAAGGAAGCGTTTTATCGAAAAACGGACTTCGAATTCGTGTTCAGCACCCCGAAAAACCCCTTAGAGAGTAGGTTTGAAAGGGATTAAACAGAGATAATTTTTGAGCAATTTTGATGAAAAATCGCGAAAATAACCATGAAGGAAGCGTTTTATCGAAAAACGGACTTCGAATTCGTGTTCAGCACCCCGAAAAACCCCTTAGAGAGTAGGTTTGAAAGGGATTAAACAGAGATAATTTTTGAGCAATTTTGATGAAAAATCGCGAAAATAACCATGAAGGAAGCGTTTTATCGAAAAACGGACTTCGAATTCGTGTTCAGCACCCCGAAAAACCCCTTAGAGAGTAGGTTTGAAAGGGATTAAACAGAGATAATTTTTGAGCAATTTTGATGAAAAATCGCGAAAATAACCATGAAGGAAGCGTTTTATCGAAAAACGGACTTCGAATTCGTGTTCAGCACCCCGAAAAACCCCTTAGAGAGTAGGTTTGAAAGGGATTAAACAGAGATAATTTTTGAGCAATTTTGATGAAAAATCGCGAAAATAACCATGAAGGAAGCGTTTTATCGAAAAACGGACTTCGAATTCGTGTTCAGCACCCCGAAAAACCCCTTAGAGAGTAGGTTTGAAAGGGATTAAACAGAGATAATTTTTGAGCAATTTTGATGAAAAATCGCGAAAATAACCATGAAGGAAGCGTTTTATCGAAAAACGGACTTCGAATTCGTGTTCAGCACCCCGAAAAACCCCTTAGAGAGTAGGTTTGAAAGGGATTAAACAGAGATAATTTTTGAGCAATTTTGATGAAAAATCGCGAAAATAACCATGAAGGAAGCGTTTTATCGAAAAACGGACTTCGAATTCGTGTTCAGCACCCCGAAAACCCTTAGAGAGTAGGTTTGAAAGGGATTAAACAGAGATAATTTTTGAGCAATTTTGATGAAAAATCGCGAAAATAACCATGAAGGAAGCGTTTTATCGAAAAACGTCGAAAAACGGACTGAATTCGTGTTCAGCACCCCGAAAAACCCCTTAGAGAGTAGGTTTGAAAGGGATTAAACAGAGAGATAATTTTTGAGCAATTTTGATGAAAAATCGCGAAAATAACCATGAAGGAAGCGTTTTATCGAAAAACGGACTTCGAATTCGTGTTCAGCACCCCGAAAAACCCCTTAGAGAGTAGGTTTGAAAGGGATTAAACAGAGATAATTTTTGAGCAATTTTGATGAAAAATCGCGAAAATAACCATGAAGGAAGCGTTTTATCGAAAAACGGACTTCGAATTCGTGTTCAGCACCCCGAAAAACCCCTTAGAGAGTAGGTTTGAAAGGGATTAAACAGAGATAATTTTTGAGCAATTTTGATGAAAAATCGCGAAAATAACCATGAAGGAAGCGTTTTATCGAAAAAACGGACTTCGAATTCGTGTTCAGCACCCCGAAAAACCCCTTAGAGAGTAGGTTTGAAAGGGATTAAACAGAGATAATTTTTGAGCAATTTTGATGAAAAATCGCGAAAATAACCATGAAGGAAGCGTTTTATCGAAAAACGGACTTCGAATTCGTGTTCAGCACCCCGAAAAACCCCTTAGAGAGTAGGTTTGAAAGGGATTAAACAGAGATAATTTTTGAGCAATTTTGATGAAAAATCGCGAAAATAACCATGAAGGAAGCGTTTTATCGAAAAACGGACTTCGAATTCGTGTTCAGCACCCCGAAAAACCCCTTAGAGAGTAGGTTTGAAAGGGATTAAACAGAGATAATTTTTGAGCAATTTTGATGAAAAATCGCGAAAATAACCATGAAGGAAGCGTTTTATCGAAAAACGGACTTCGAATTCGTGTTCAGCACCCCGAAAAACCCCTTAGAGAGTAGGTTTGAAAGGGATTAAACAGAGATAATTTTTGAGCAATTTTGATGAAAAATCGCGAAAATAACCATGAAGGAAGCGTTTTATCGAAAAACGGACTTCGAATTCGTGTTCAGCACCCCGAAAAACCCCTTAGAGTAGGTTTGAAAGGGATTAAACAGAGATAATTTTTGAGCAATTTTGATGAAAAATCGCGAAAATAACCATGAAGGAAGCGTTTTATCGAAAAACGGACTTCGAATTCGTGTTCAGCACCCCGAAAAACCCCTTAGAGAGTAGGTTTGAAAGGGATTAAACAGAGATAATTTTTGAGCAATTTTGATGAAAAATCGCGAAAATAACCATGAAGGAAGCGTTTTATCGAAAAACGGACTTCGAATTCGTGTTCAGCACCCCGAAAAACCCCTTAGAGAGTAGGTTTGAAAGGGATTAAACAGAGATAATTTTTTGAGCAATTTTGATGAAAAATCGCGAAAATAACCATGAAGGAAGCGTTTTATCGAAAAACGGACTTCGAATTCGTGTTCAGCACCCCGAAAAACCCCTTAGAGAGTAGGTTTGAAAGGGATTAAACAGAGATAATTTTTGAGCAATTTTGATGAAAAATCGCGAAAATAACCATGAAGGAAGCGTTTTATCGAAAAACGGACTTCGAATTCGTGTTCAGCACCCCGAAAAACCCCTTAGAGAGTAGGTTTGAAAGGGATTAAACAGAGATAATTTTGAGCAATTTTGATGAAAAATCGCGAAAATAACCATGAAGGAAGCGTTTTATCGAAAAACGGACTTCGAATTCGTGTTCAGCACCCCGAAAAACCCCTTAGAGAGTAGGTTTGAAAGGGATTAAACAGAGATAATTTTTGAGCAATTTTGATGAAAAATCGCGAAAATAACCATGAAGGAAGCGTTTTATCGAAAAACGGACTTCGAATTCGTGTTCAGCACCCCGAAAAACCCCTTAGAGAGTAGGTTTGAAAGGGATTAAACAGAGATAATTTTGAGCAATTTTGATGAAAAATCGCGAAAATAACCATGAAGGAAGCGTTTTATCGAAAAAACGGACTTCGAATTCGTGTTCAGCACCCCGAAAAACCCCTTAGAGAGTAGGTTTGAAAGGATTAAACAGAGATAATTTTGAGCAATTTTGATGAAAAATCGCGAAAATAACAATGAATGAAGCGTTTTATCGAAAAACGGACTTCAGATTCGTGTTCAGCACCCCGAAAAAACCCCTTAGAGAGTAGGTTTGAAAGGGATTAAACAGAGATAATTTTTGAGCAATTTTGATGAAAAATCGCGAAAATAACCATGAAGGAAGCGTTTTATCGAAAAACGGACTTCGAATTCGTGTTCAGCACCCCGAAAAACCCCTTAGAGAGTAGGTTTGAAAGGGATTAAACAGAGATAATTTTTGAGCAATTTTGATGAAAAATCGCGAAAATAACCATGAAGGAAGCGTTTTATCGAAAAACGGACTTCGAATTCGTGTTCAGCACCCCGAAAAACCCCTTAGAGAGTAGGTTTGAAAGGGATTAAACAGAGATAACGTTTTATCGAAAAACGGACTTCGAATTCGTGTTCAGCACCCCGAAAAACCCCTTAGAGAGTAGGTTTGAAAGCGATTAAACAGAGATAATTTTTTGAGCAATTTTGATGAAAAATCGCGAAAATAACCATGAAGGAAGCGTTTTATCGAAAAACGGACTTCAGATTCGTGTTCAGCACCCCGAAAAACCCCTTAGAGAGTAGGTTTGAAAGGGATTAAACAGAGATAATTTTTGAGCAATTTTGATGAAAAATCGCGAAAATAACCATGAAGGAAGCGTTTTATCGAAAAACGGACTTCAGATTCGTGTTCAGCACCCCGAAAAACCCCTTAGAGAGTAGGTTTGAAAGCGATTAAACAGAGATAATTTTTGAGCAATTTTGATGAAAAATCGCGAAAATAACCATGAAGGAAGCGTTTTATCGAAAAACGGACTTCAGATTCGTGTTCAGCACCCCGAAAAACCCCTTAGAGAGTAGGTTTGAAAGGATTAAACAGAGATAATTTTTGAGCAATTTTGATGAAAAATCGCGAAAATAACCATGAAGGAAGCGTTTTATCGAAAAACGGACTTCGAATTCGTGTTCAGCACCCCGAAAAACCCCTTAGAGAGTAGGTTTGAAAGGGATTAAACAGAGATAATTTTTGAGCAATTTTGATGAAAAATCGCGAAAATAACCATGAAGGAAGCGTTTTATCGAAAAACGGACTTCAATTCGTGTTCAGCACCCCGAAAAACCCCTTAGAGAGTAGGTTTGAAAGGGATTAAACAGAGATAATTTTTGAGCAATTTTGATGAAAAATCGCGAAAATAACCATGAAGGAAGCGTTTTATCGAAAAACGGACTTCAGATTCGTGTTCAGCACCCCGAAAAACCCCTTAGAGAGTAGGTTTGAAAGGGATTAAACAGAGATAATTTTTGAGCAATTTTGATGAAAAATCGCGAAAATAACCATGAAGGAAGCGTTTTATCGAAAAACGGACTTCGAATTCGTGTTCAGCACCCCGAAAAACCCCTTAGAGAGTAGGTTTGAAAGGGATTAAACAGAGATAATTTTTGAGCAATTTTGATGAAAAATCGCGAAAATAACCATGAAGGAAGCGTTTTATCGAAAAACGGACTTCGAATTCGTGTTCAGCACCCCGAAAAACCCCTTAGAGAGTAGGTTTGAAAGCGATTAAACAGAGTAATTTTTGAGCAATTTTGATGAAAAAACGCGAAAATAACCATGAAGGAAGCGTTTTATCGAAAAACGGACTTCAGATTCGTGTTCAGCACCCCGAAAAACCCCTTAGAGAGTAGGTTTGAAAGCGATTAAACAGAGATAATTTTTGAGCAATTTTGATGAAAAAACGCGAAAATAACCATGAAGGAAGCGTTTTATCGAAAAACGGACTTCAGATTCGTGTTCAGCACCCCGAAAAACCCCTTAGAGAGTAGGTTTGAAAGCGATTAAACAGAGTTAATTTTTGAGCAATTTTGATGAAAAAACGCGAAAATAACCATGAAGGAAGCGTTTTATCGAAAAACGGACTTCAGATTCGTGTTCAGCACCCCGAAAAACCCCTTAGAGAGTAGGTTTGAAAGCGATTAAACAGAGTTAATTTTTGAGCAATTTTGATGAAAAAACGCGAAAATAACCATGAAGGAAGCGTTTTATCGAAAAACGGACTTCAGATTCGTGTTCAGCACCCCGAAAAACCCCTTAGAGAGTAGGTTTGAAAGCGATTAAACAGAGTTAATTTTTGAGCAATTTTGATGAAAAAACGCGAAAATAACCATGAAGGAAGCGTTTTATCGAAAAACGGACTTCGAATTCGTGTTCAACTTTTGATGAAAAACCCCTTAGAGAGTAGGTTTGAAAGCGATTAAACAGAGTTAATTTTTGAGCAATTTTGATGAAAAATCGCGAAAATAACCATGAAGGAAGCGTTTTTATCTGATGAAAAAACGCGAAAATAACCATGAAGGAAGCGTTTTATCGAAAAACGGACTTCAGATTCGTGTTCAGCACCCCGAAAAACCCCTTAGAGAGTAGGTTTGAAAGCGATTAAACAGAGTTAATTTTTGAGCAATTTTGATGAAAAATCGCGAAAATAACCATGAAGGAAGCGTTTTATCGAAAAACGGACTTCAGATTCGTGTTCAGCACCCCGAAAAACCCCTTGA
>JAVIWC010000503.1:0-19080 GCA_031894815.1 Creontiades dilutus | reverse complement strand
TCAGATTCGTGTTCAGCACCCCGAAAACCCCTTAGAGAGTAGGTTTGAAAGGGATTAAACAGAGTTTATTTTTGAGCAATTTTGATGAAAAATCGCGAAAATAACCATGAAGGAAGCGTTTTATCGAAAAACGGACTTCAGATTCGTGTTCAGCACCCCGAAAAACCCCTTAGAGAGTAGGTTTGAAAGGGATTAAACAGAGTTTATTTTTGAGCAATTTTGATGAAAAATCGCGAAAATAACCATGAAGGAAGCGTTTTATCGAAAAACGGACTTCAGATTCGTGTTCAGCACCCCGAAAAACCCCTTAGAGAGTAGGTTTGAAAGCGATTAAACAGAGTTTATTTTTGAGCAATTTTGATGAAAAATCGCGAAAATAACCATGAAGGAAGCGTTTTATCGCAAAACGGACTTCAGATTCGTGTTCAGCACCCCGAAAAACCCCTTAGAGAGTAGGTTTGAAAGCGATTAAACAGAGTTTATTTTTGAGCAATTTTGATGAAAAATCGCGAAAATAACCATGAAGGAAGCGTTTTATCGAAAAACGGACTTCAGATTCGTGTTCAGCACCCCGAAAAACCCCTTAGAGAGTAGGTTTGAAAGGGATTAAACAGAGTTTATTTTTGAGCAATTTTGATGAAAAATCGCGAAAATAACCATGAAGGAAGCGTTTTATCGAAAAACGGACTCAGATTCGTGTTCAGCACCCCGAAAAACCCCTTAGAGAGTAGGTTTGAAAGGGATTAAACAGAGTTTATTTTTGAGCAATTTTGATGAAAAATCGCGAAAATAACCATGAAGGAAGCGTTTTATCGAAAAACGGACTTCGAATTCGTGTTCAGCACCCCGAAAACCCTTAGAGAGTAGCGATTAAACAGAGTTTATTTTTGAGCAATTTTGATGAAAAATCGCGAAAATAACCATGAAGGAAGCGTTTTATCGAAAAACGGACTTCGAATTCGTTTGAAAGGGATTAAACAGAGTTTATTTTTGAGCAATTTTGATGAAAAATCGCGAAAATAACCATGAAGGAAGCGTTTTATCGAAAAACGGACTTCGAATTCGTGTTCAGCACCCCGAAAAACCCCTTAGAGAGTAGGTTTGAAAGCGATTAAACAGAGTTTATTTTTGAGCAATTTTGATGAAAAATCGCGAAAATAACCATGAAGGAAGCGTTTTATCGAAAAACGGACTTCAGATTCGTGTTCAGCACCCCGAAAAACCCCTTAGAGAGTAGGTTTGAAAGGATTAAACAGAGTTTATTTTTGAGCAATTTTGATGAAAAATCGCGAAAATAACCATGAAGGAAGCGTTTTATCGAAAAACGGACTTCAGATTCGTGTTCAGCACCCCGAAAAACCCCTTAGAGAGTAGGTTTGAAAGGGATTAAACAGAGTTTATTTTTGAGCAATTTTGATGAAAAATCGCGAAAATAACCATGAAGGAAGCGTTTTATCGAAAAACGGACTTCAGATTCGTGTTCAGCACCCCGAAAAACCCTTAGAGAGTAGGTTTGAAAGGATTAAACAGAGTTTATTTTTGAGCAATTTTGATGAAAAATCGCGAAAATAACCATGAAGGAAGCGTTTTATCGAAAAACGGACTTCAGATTCGTGTTCAGCACCCCGAAAAACCCTTAGAGAGTAGGTTTGAAAGGGATTAAACAGAGTTTATTTTTGAGCAATTTTGATGAAAAATCGCGAAAATAACCATGAAGGAAGCGTTTTATCGAAAAACGGACTTCAGATTCGTGTTCAGCACCCCGAAAAACCCCTTAGAGAGTAGGTTTGAAAGGATTAAACAGAGTTTATTTTTGAGCAATTTTGATGAAAAATCGCGAAAATAACCATGAAGGAAGCGTTTTATCGAAAAACGGACTTCAGATTCGTGTTCAGCACCCCGAAAAACCCCTTAGAGAGTAGGTTTGAAAGCGATTAAACAGAGTTTATTTTTGAGCAATTTTGATGAAAAATCGCGAAAATAACCATGAAGGAAGCGTTTTATCGAAAAACGGACTTCAGATTCGTGTTCAGCACCCCGAAAAACCCCTTAGAGAGTAGGTTTGAAAGGGATTAAACAGAGTTTATTTTTGAGCAATTTTGATGAAAAATCGCGAAAATAACCATGAAGGAAGCGTTTTATCGAAAAACGGACTTCAGATTCGTGTTCAGCACCCCGAAAAACCCCTTAGAGAGTAGGTTTGAAAGCGATTAAACAGAGTTTATTTTTGAGCAATTTTGATGAAAAAACGCGAAAATAACCATGAAGGAAGCGTTTTATCGAAAAACGGACTTCAGATTCGTGTTCAGCACCCCGAAAAACCCCTTAGAGAGTAGGTTTGAAAGGATTAAACAGAGTTTATTTTTGAGCAATTTTGATGAAAAAACGCGAAAATAACCATGAAGGAAGCGTTTTATCGAAAAACGGACTTCAGATTCGTGTTCAGCACCCCGAAAAACCCCTTAGAGAGTAGGTTTGAAAGCGATTAAACAGAGTTTATTTTTGAGCAATTTTGATGAAAAATCGCGAAAATAACCATGAAGGAAGCGTTTTATCGAAAAACGGACTTCAGATTCGTGTTCAGCACCCCGAAAAACCCCTTAGAGAGTAGGTTTGAAAGGATTAAACAGAGTTTATTTTTGAGCAATTTTGATGAAAAATCGCGAAAATAACCATGAAGGAAGCGTTTTATCGAAAAACGGACTTCAGATTCGTGTTCAGCACCCCGAAAAACCCCTTAGAGAGTAGGTTTGAAAGGATTAAACAGAGTTTATTTTTGAGCAATTTTGATGAAAAATCGCGAAAATAACCATGAAGGAAGCGTTTTATCGAAAAACGGACTTCAGATTCGTGTTCAGCACCCCGAAAAACCCCTTAGAGAGTAGGTTTGAAAGGATTAAACAGAGTTTATTTTTGAGCAATTTTGATGAAAAATCGCGAAAATAACCATGAAGGAAGCGTTTTATCGAAAAACGGACTTCAGATTCGTGTTCAGCACCCCGAAAAACCCCTTAGAGAGTAGGTTTGAAAGGGATTAAACAGAGATTTATTTTTGAGCAATTTTGATGAAAAATCGCGAAAATAACCATGAAGGAAGCGTTTTATCGAAAAACGGACTTCAGATTCGTGTTCAGCACCCCGAAAAACCCCTTAGAGAGTAGGTTTGAAAGGGATTAAACAGAGTTTATTTTTGAGCAATTTTGATGAAAAATCGCGAAAATAACCATGAAGGAAGCGTTTTATCGAAAAACGGACTTCAGATTCGTGTTCAGCACCCCGAAAAACCCCTTAGAGAGTAGGTTTGAAAGGGATTAAACAGAGTTTATTTTTGAGCAATTTTGATGAAAAATCGCGAAAATAACCATGAAGGAAGCGTTTTATCGAAAAACGGACTTCAGATTCGTGTTCAGCACCCCGAAAAACCCCTTAGAGAGTAGGTTTGAAAGGGATTAAACAGAGTTTATTTTTGAGCAATTTTGATGAAAAATCGCGAAAATAACCATGAAGGAAGCGTTTTATCGAAAAACGGACTTCAGATTCGTGTTCAGCACCCCGAAAAACCCCTTAGAGAGTAGGTTTGAAAGGGATTAAACAGAGTTTATTTTTGAGCAATTTTGATGAAAAATCGCGAAAATAACCATGAAGGAAGCGTTTTATCGAAAAACGGACTTCAGATTCGTGTTCAGCACCCCGAAAACCCCCTTAGAGAGTAGGTTTGAAAGGGATTAAACAGAGTTTATTTTTGAGCAATTTTGATGAAAAATCGCGAAAATAACCATGAAGGAAGCGTTTTATCGAAAAACGGACTTCAGATTCGTGTTCAGCACCCCGAAAAACCCCTTAGAGAGTAGGTTTGAAAGGGATTAAACAGAGTTTATTTTTGAGCAATTTTGATGAAAAATCGCGAAAATAACCATGAAGGAAGCGTTTTATCGAAAAACGGACTTCAGATTCGTGTTCAGCACCCCGAAAAACCCCTTAGAGAGTAGGTTTGAAAGGGATTAAACAGAGTTTATTTTTGAGCAATTTTGATGAAAAATCGCGAAAATAACCATGAAGGAAGCGTTTTATCGAAAAACGGACTTCAGATTCGTGTTCAGCACCCCGAAAAACCCCTTAGAGAGTAGGTTTGAAAGGGATTAAACAGAGTTTATTTTTGAGCAATTTTGATGAAAAATCGCGAAAATAACCATGAAGGAAGCGTTTTATCGAAAAACGGACTTCAGATTCGTGTTCAGCACCCCGAAAAACCCCTTAGAGAGTAGGTTTGAAAGGATTAAACAGAGATTTATTTTTGAGCAATTTTGATGAAAAATCGCGAAAATAACCATGAAGGAAGCGTTTTATCGAAAAACGGACTTCAGATTCGTGTTCAGCACCCCGAAAAACCCCTTAGAGAGTAGGTTTGAAAGGGATTAAACAGAGTTTATTTTTGAGCAATTTTGATGAAAAATCGCGAAAATAACCATGAAGGAAGCGTTTTATCGAAAAACGGACTTCAGATTCGTGTTCAGCACCCCGAAAAACCCCTTAGAGAGTAGGTTTGAAAGGGATTAAACAGAGTTTATTTTTGAGCAATTTTGATGAAAAATCGCGAAAATAACCATGAAGGAAGCGTTTTATCGAAAAACGGACTTCAGATTCGTGTTCAGCACCCCGAAAAACCCCTTAGAGAGTAGGTTTGAAAGCGATTAAACAGAGTTTATTTTTGAGCAATTTTGATGAAAAATCGCGAAAATAACCATGAAGGAAGCGTTTTATCGAAAAACGGACTTCAGATTCGTGTTCAGCACCCCGAAAAACCCCTTAGAGAGTAGGTTTGAAAGGATTAAACAGAGTTTATTTTTGAGCAATTTTGATGAAAAATCGCGAAAATAACCATGAAGGAAGCGTTTTATCGAAAAACGGACTTCAGATTCGTGTTCAGCACCCCGAAAACCCCTTAGAGAGTAGGTTTGAAAGGGATTAAACAGAGTTTATTTTTGAGCAATTTTGATGAAAAATCGCGAAAATAACCATGAAGGAAGCGTTTTATCGAAAAACGGACTTCAGATTCGTGTTCAGCACCCCGAAAAACCCCTTAGAGAGTAGGTTTGAAAGGATTAAACAGAGTTTATTTTTGAGCAATTTTGATGAAAAATCGCGAAAATAACCATGAAGGAAGCGTTTTATCGAAAAACGGACTTCAGATTCGTGTTCAGCACCCCGAAAACCCCTTAGAGAGTAGGTTTGAAAGCGATTAAACAGAGTTTATTTTTGAGCAATTTTGATGAAAAATCGCGAAAATAACCATGAAGGAAGCGTTTTATCGAAAAACGGACTTCAGATTCGTGTTCAGCACCCCGAAAAACCCCTTAGAGAGTAGGTTTGAAAGGGATTAAACAGAGTTTATTTTTGAGCAATTTTGATGAAAAATCGCGAAAATAACCATGAAGGAAGCGTTTTATCGCAAAACGGACTTCAGATTCGTGTTCAGCACCCCGAAAACCCCTTAGAGAGTAGGTTTGAAAGCGATTAAACAGAGTTTATTTTTGAGCAATTTTGATGAAAAATCGCGAAAATAACCATGAAGGAAGCGTTTTATCGAAAAACGGACTTCAGATTCGTGTTCAGCACCCCGAAAAACCCCTTAGAGAGTAGGTTTGAAAGCGATTAAACAGAGTTTATTTTTGAGCAATTTTGATGAAAAAACGCGAAAATAACCATGAAGGAAGCGTTTTATCGAAAAAAGGACTTCAGATTCGTGTTCAGCACCCCGAAAAACCCCTTAGAGAGTAGGTTTGAAAGCGATTAAACAGAGTTTATTTTTGAGCAATTTTGATGAAAAAACGCGAAAATAACCATGAAGGAAGCGTTTTATCGAAAAAAGGACTTCAGATTCGTGTTCAGCACCCCGAAAAACCCCTTAGAGAGTAGGTTTGAAAGCGATTAAACAGAGTTTATTTTTGAGCAATTTTGATGAAAAAACGCGAAAATAACCATGAAGGAAGCGTTTTATCGAAAAAAGGACTTCAGATTCGTGTTCAGCACCCCGAAAACCCCTTAGAGAGTAGGTTTGAAAGCGATTAAACAGAGTTTATTTTTGAGCAATTTTGATGAAAAATCGCGAAAATAACCATGAAGGAAGCGTTTTATCGAAAAAAGGACTTCAGATTCGTGTTCAGCACCCCGAAAAACCCCTTAGAGAGTAGGTTTGAAAGCGATTAAACAGAGTTTATTTTTGAGCAATTTTGATGAAAAAACGCGAAAATAACCATGAAGGAAGCGTTTTATCGAAAAAAGGACTTCAGATTCGTGTTCAGCACCCCGAAAAACCCCTTAGAGAGTAGGTTTGAAAGCGATTAAACAGAGTTTATTTTTGAGCAATTTTGATGAAAAAACGCGAAAATAACCATGAAGGAAGCGTTTTATCGAAAAAAGGACTTCAGATTCGTGTTCAGCACCCCGAAAAACCCCTTAGAGAGTAGGTTTGAAAGCGATTAAACAGAGTTTATTTTTGAGCAATTTTGATGAAAAAACGCGAAAATAACCATGAAGGAAGCGTTTTATCGAAAAAAGGACTTCAGATTCGTGTTCAGCACCCCGAAAAACCCCTTAGAGAGTAGGTTTGAAAGCGATTAAACAGAGTTTATTTTTGAGCAATTTTGATGAAAAAACGCGAAAATAACCATGAAGGAAGCGTTTTATCGAAAAAAGGACTTCAGATTCGTGTTCAGCACCCCGAAAAACCCCTTAGAGAGTAGGTTTGAAAGCGATTAAACAGAGTTTATTTTTGAGCAATTTTGATGAAAAAACGCGAAAATAACCATGAAGGAAGCGTTTTATCGAAAAAAGGACTTCAGATTCGTGTTCAGCACCCCGAAAAACCCCTTAGAGAGTAGGTTTGAAAGCGATTAAACAGAGTTTATTTTTGAGCAATTTTGATGAAAAAACGCGAAAATAACCATGAAGGAAGCGTTTTATCGAAAAAAGGACTTCAGATTCGTGTTCAGCACCCCGAAAAACCCCTTAGAGAGTAGGTTTGAAAGCGATTAAACAGAGTTTATTTTTGAGCAATTTTGATGAAAAAACGCGAAAATAACCATGAAGGAAGCGTTTTATCGAAAAAAGGACTTCAGATTCGTGTTCAGCACCCCGAAAACCCCTTAGAGAGTAGGTTTGAAAGCGATTAAACAGAGTTTATTTTTGAGCAATTTTGATGAAAAAACGCGAAAATAACCATGAAGGAAGCGTTTTATCGAAAAAGGACTTCAGATTCGTGTTCAGCACCCCGAAAACCCCTTAGAGAGTAGGTTTGAAAGCGATTAAACAGAGTTTATTTTTGAGCAATTTTGATGAAAAAACGCGAAAATAACCATGAAGGAAGCGTTTTATCGAAAAAAGGACTTCAGATTCGTGTTCAGCACCCCGAAAAACCCCTTAGAGAGTAGGTTTGAAACGATTAAACAGAGTTTATTTTTGAGCAATTTTGATGAAAAAACGCGAAAATAACCATGAAGGAAGCGTTTTATCGAAAAAAGGACTTCAGATTCGTGTTCAGCACCCCGAAAAACCCCTTAGAGAGTAGGTTTGAAAGCGATTAAACAGAGTTTATTTTTGAGCAATTTTGATGAAAAAACGCGAAAATAACCATGAAGGAAGCGTTTTATCGAAAAAAGGACTTCAGATTCGTGTTCAGCACCCCGAAAACCCCTTAGAGAGTAGGTTTGAAAGCGATTAAACAGAGTTTATTTTTGAGCAATTTTGATGAAAAAACGCGAAAATAACCATGAAGGAAGCGTTTTATCGAAAAAAGGACTTCAGATTCGTGTTCAGCACCCCGAAAAACCCCTTAGAGAGTAGGTTTGAAAGCGATTAAACAGAGTTTATTTTTGAGCAATTTTGATGAAAAAACGCGAAAATAACCATGAAGGAAGCGTTTTATCGAAAAAAGGACTTCAGATTCGTGTTCAGCACCCCGAAAAACCCCTTAGAGAGTAGGTTTGAAAGCGATTAAACAGAGTTTATTTTTGAGCAATTTTGATGAAAAAACGCGAAAATAACCATGAAGGAAGCGTTTTATCGAAAAAAGGACTTCAGATTCGTGTTCAGCACCCCGAAAAACCCCTTAGAGAGTAGGTTTGAAAGCGATTAAACAGAGTTTATTTTTGAGCAATTTTGATGAAAAAACGCGAAAATAACCATGAAGGAAGCGTTTTATCGAAAAAAGGACTTCAGATTCGTGTTCAGCACCCCGAAAAACCCCTTAGAGAGTAGGTTTGAAAGCGATTAAACAGAGTTGTTTTATCGAACAAAGGACTTCAGATTCGTGTTCAGCACCCCGAAAAACCCCTTAGAGAGTAGGTTTGAAAGCGATTAAACAGAGTTTATTTTTGAGCAATTTTGATGAAAAAACGCGAAAATAACCATGAAGGAAGCGTTTTATCGAAAAAAGGACTTCAGATTCGTGTTCAGCACCCCGAAAAACCCCTTAGAGAGTAGGTTTGAAAGCGATTAAACAGAGTTTATTTTTGAGCAATTTTGATGAAAAAACGCGAAAATAACCATGAAGGAAGCGTTTTATCGAAAAAAGGACTTCAGATTCGTGTTCAGCACCCCGAAAAACCCCTTAGAGAGTAGGTTTGAAAGCGATTAAACAGAGTTTATTTTTGAGCAATTTTGATGAAAAAACGCGAAAATAACCATGAAGGAAGCGTTTTATCGAAAAAAGGACTTCAGATTCGTGTTCAGCACCCCGAAAAACCCCTTAGAGAGTAGGTTTGAAAGCGATTAAACAGAGTTTATTTTTGAGCAATTTTGATGAAAAAACGCGAAAATAACCATGAAGGAAGCGTTTTATCGAAAAAAGGACTTCAGATTCGTGTTCAGCACCCCGAAAAACCCCTTAGAGAGTAGGTTTGAAAGCGATTAAACAGAGTTTATTTTTGAGCAATTTTGATGAAAAAACGCGAAAATAACCATGAAGGAAGCGTTTTATCGAAAAAAGGACTTCAGATTCGTGTTCAGCACCCCGAAAAACCCCTTAGAGAGTAGGTTTGAAAGCGATTAAACAGAGTTTATTTTTGAGCAATTTTGATGAAAAAACGCGAAAATAACCATGAAGGAAGCGTTTTATCGAAAAAAGGACTTCAGATTCGTGTTCAGCACCCCGAAAAACCCCTTAGAGAGTAGGTTTGAAAGCGATTAAACAGAGTTTATTTTTGAGCAATTTTGATGAAAAAACGCGAAAATAACCATGAAGGAAGCGTTTTATCGAAAAAAAGGACTTCAGATTCGTGTTCAGCACCCCGAAAAACCCCTTAGAGTAGGTTTGAAAGCGATTAAACAGAGTTTATTTTTGAGCAATTTTGATGAAAAAACGCGAAAATAACCATGAAGGAAGCGTTTTATCGAAAAAAGGACTTCAGATTCGTGTTCAGCACCCCGAAAAACCCCTTAGAGAGTAGGTTTGAAAGCGATTAAACAGAGTTTATTTTTGAGCAATTTTGATGAAAAAACGCGAAAATAACCATGAAGGAAGCGTTTTATCGAAAAAAGGACTTCAGATTCGTGTTCAGCACCCCGAAAAACCCCTTAGAGAGTAGGTTTGAAAGCGATTAAACAGAGTTTATTTTTGAGCAATTTTGATGAAAAAACGCGAAAATAACCATGAAGGAAGCGTTTTATCGAACAAAGGACTTCAGATTCGTGTTCAGCACCCCGAAAAACCCCTTAGAGAGTAGGTTTGAAAGCGATTAAACAGAGTTTATTTTTGAGCAATTTTGATGAAAAAACGCGAAAATAACCATGAAGGAAGCGTTTATCGAAAAAAGGACTTCAGATTCGTGTTCAGCACCCCGAAAAACCCCTTAGAGAGTAGGTTTGAAAGCGATTAAACAGAGTTTATTTTTGAGCAATTTTGATGAAAAAACGCGAAAATAACCATGAAGGAAGCGTTTTATCGAAAAAAGGACTTCAGATTCGTGTTCAGCACCCCGAAAAACCCCTTAGAGAGTAGGTTTGAAAGCGATTAAACAGAGTTTATTTTTGAGCAATTTTGATGAAAAAACGCGAAAATAACCATGAAGGAAGCGTTTTATCGAAAAAAGGACTTCAGATTCGTGTTCAGCACCCCGAAAAACCCCTTAGAGAGTAGGTTTGAAAGCGATTAAACAGAGTTTATTTTTGAGCAATTTTGATGAAAAAACGCGAAAATAACCATGAAGGAAGCGTTTTATCGAAAAAAGGACTTCAGATTCGTGTTCAGCACCCCGAAAAACCCCTTAGAGAGTAGGTTTGAAAGCGATTAAACAGAGTTTATTTTTGAGCAATTTTGATGAAAAAACGCGAAAATAACCATGAAGGAAGCGTTTTATCGAACAAAGGACTTCAAAAAAACGCGAAAATAACCATGAAGGAAGCGTTTTATCGAAAAAAGGACTTCAGATTCGTGTTCAGCACCCCGAAAAACCCCTTAGAGAGTAGGTTTGAAAGCGATTAAACAGAGTTAATTTTTGAGCAATTTTGATGAAAAAACGCGAAAATAACCATGAAGGAAGCGTTTTATCGAAAAAAGGACTTCAGATTCGTGTTCAGCACCCCGAAAAACCCCTTAGAGAGTAGGTTTGAAAGCGATTAAACAGAGTTAATTTTTGAGCAATTTTGATGAAAAAACGCGAAAATAACCATGAAGGAAGCGTTTTATCGAAAAAGGACTTCAGATTCGTGTTCAGCACCCCGAAAAACCCCTTAGAGAGTAGGTTTGAAAGCGATTAAACAGAGTTTATTTTTGAGCAATTTTGATGAAAAAACGCGAAAATAACCATGAAGGAAGCGTTTTATCGAAAAAACGACTTCAGATTCGTGTTCAGCACCCCGAAAAACCCCTTAGAGAGTAGGTTTGAAAGCGATTAAACAGAGTTAATTTTTGAGCAATTTTGATGAAAAAACGCGAAAATAACCATGAAGGAAGCGTTTTATCGAAAAAAGGACTTCAGATTCGTGTTCAGCACCCCGAAAAACCCCTTAGAGAGTAGGTTTGAAAGCGATTAAACAGAGTTAATTTTTGAGCAATTTTGATGAAAAAACGCGAAAATAACCATGAAGGAAGCGTTTTATCGAAAAAAGGACTTCAGATTCGTGTTCAGCACCCCGAAAAACCCCTTAGAGAGTAGGTTTGAAAGCGATTAAACAGAGTTAATTTTTGAGCAATTTTGATGAAAAAACGCGAAAATAACCATGAAGGAAGCGTTTTATCGAAAAAAGGACTTCAGATTCGTGTTCAGCACCCCGAAAAACCCCTTAGAGAGTAGGTTTGAAAGCGATTAAACAGAGTTAATTTTTGAGCAATTTTGATGAAAAAACGCGAAAATAACCATGAAGGAAGCGTTTTATCGAAAAAAGGACTTCAGATTCGTGTTCAGCACCCCGAAAAACCCCTTAGAGTAGGTTTGAAAGCGATTAAACAGAGTTAATTTTTGAGCAATTTTGATGAAAAAACGCGAAAATAACCATGAAGGAAGCGTTTTATCGAAAAAAGGACTTCAGATTCGTGTTCAGCACCCCGAAAAACCCCTTAGAGAGTAGGTTTGAAAGCGATTAAACAGAGTTAATTTTTGAGCAATTTTGATGAAAAAACGCGAAAATAACCATGAAGAAGCGTTTTATCGAAAAAGGACTTCAGATTCGTGTTCAGCACCCCGAAAAACCCCTTAGAGTAGGTTTGAAAGCGATTAAACAGAGTTAATTTTTGAGCAATTTTGATGAAAAAACGCGAAAATAACCATGAAGGAAGCGTTTTATCGAAAAAGGACTTCAGATTCGTGTTCAGCACCCCGAAAAACCCCTTAGAGAGTAGGTTTGAAAGCGATTAAACAGAGTTAATTTTTGAGCAATTTTGATGAAAAAACGCGAAAATAACCATGAAGGAAGCGTTTTATCGAAAAAAGGACTTCAGATTCGTGTTCAGCACCCCGAAAAACCCCTTAGAGAGTAGGTTTGAAAGCGATTAAACAGAGTTAATTTTTGAGCAATTTTGATGAAAAAACGCCAAAATAACCATGAAGGAAGCGTTTTATCGAAAAAACGACTTCAGATTCGTGTTCAGCACCCCGAAAAACCCCTTAGAGAGTAGGTTTGAAAGCGATTAAACAGAGTTAATTTTTTGAGCAATTTTGATGAAAAAACGCGAAAATAACCATGAAGGAAGCGTTTTATCGAAAAAAGGACTTCAGATTCGTGTTCAGCACCCCGAAAAACCCCTTAGAGAGTAGGTTTGAAAGCGATTAAACAGAGTTAATTTTTGAGCAATTTTGATGAAAAAACGCGAAAATAACCATGAAGGAAGCGTTTTATCGAAAAAAGGACTTCAGATTCGTGTTCAGCACCCCGAAAAACCCCTTAGAGAGTAGGTTTGAAAGCGATTAAACAGAGTTAATTTTTTGAGCAATTTTGATGAAAAAACGCGAAAATAACCATGAAGGAAGCGTTTTATCGAAAAAAAGGACTTCAGATTCGTGTTCTTTTGAAAAACCCCCTAGAGAGTAGGTTTGAAAGCGATTAAACAGAGTTAATTTTTGAGCAATTTTGATGAAAAAACGCGAAAATAACCATGAAGGAAGCGTTTTATCGAAAAAAGGACTTCAGATTCGTGTTCAGCACCCCGAAAAACCCCTTAGAGAGTAGGTTTGAAAGCGATTAAACAGAGTTAATTTTTGAGCAATTTTGATGAAAAAACGCGAAAATAACCATGAAGGAAGCGTTTTATCGAAAAAAGGACTTCAGATTCGTGTTCAGCACCCCGAAAAACCCCTTAGAGAGTAGGTTTGAAAGCGATTAAACAGAGTTAATTTTTGAGCAATTTTGATGAAAAAACGCGAAAATAACCATGAAGGAAGCGTTTTATCGAAAAAAGGACTTCAGATTCGTGTTCAGCACCCCGAAAAACCCCCTTAGAGAGTAGGTTTGAAAGCTATTAAACAGAGTTAATTTTTGAGCAATTTTGATGAAAAAACGCGAAAATAACCATGAAGGAAGCGTTTTATCGAAAAAACGACTTCAGATTCGTGTTCAGCACCCCGAAAAACCCCTTAGAGAGTAGGTTTGAAAGCGATTAAACAGAGTTAATTTTTGAGCAATTTTGATGAAAAAACGCCAAAATAACCATGAAGGAAGCGTTTTATCGAAAAACGGACTTCAGATTCGTGTTCAGCACCCCGAAAAACCCCTTAGAGTGAGTTTGAAAGCGATTAAACAGAGTTAATTTTTGAGCAATTTTGATGAAAAAACGCGAAAATAACCATGAAGGAAGCGTTTTATCGAAAAAAGGACTTCAGATTCGTGTTCAGCACCCCGAAAAACCCCTTAGAAAGTAGGTTTGAAAGCGATTAAACAGAGTTAATTATTGAGCAATTTTGATGAAAAAAAGCGAAAATAACCATGAAGGAAGCGTTTTATCGAAAAAAGGACTTCAGATTCGTGTTCAGCACCCCGAAAAACCCCTTAGAGAGTAGGTTTGAAAGCGATTAAACAGAGTTAATTTTTGAGCAATTTTGATGAAAAAACGCGAAAATAACCATGAAGGAAGCGTTTTATCGAAAAAAAGGCTTCAGATTCGTGTTCAGCACCCCGAAAAACCCCTTAAAGAGTAGGTTTGAAAGGGATTAAACAGAGTTAATTTTTGAGCAATTTTGATGAAAAAACGCGAAAATAACCATGAAGGAAGCGTTTTATCGAACAAAAGGACTTCAGATTCGTGTTCAGCACCCCGAAAAACCCCTTAGAGAGTAGGTTTGAAAGCGATTAAACGGAGTTTATTTTTGAGCAATTTTGATGAAAAAACGCGAAAATAACCATGAAGGAAGCGTTTTATCGAAAAAGGACTTCAGATTCGTGTTCAGCACCCCGAAAAACCCCTTAGAGAGTAGGTTTGAAAGCGATTAAACAGAGTTTATTTTTGAGCAATTTTGATGAAAAAACGCGAAAATAACCATGAAGGAAGCGTTTTATCGAAAAAGGACTTCAGATTCGTGTTCAGCACCCCGAAAAACCCCTTAGAGAGTAGGTTTGAAAGCGATTAAACAGAGTTAATTTTTGAGCAATTTTGATGAAAAAACGCCAAAATAACCATGAAGGAAGCGTTTTATCAAAAAAGGACTTCAGATTCGTGTTCAGCACCCCGAAAAACCCCTTAGAGAGTAGGTTTGAAAGCGATTAAACAGAGTTAATTTTTGAGCAATTTTGATGAAAAAACGCGAAAATAACCATGAAGGGAAACGTTTTGTCGAAAAAAGGACTTCAGATTCGTGTTCAGCACCCCGAAAAATCCCTTAGAGAGTAGGTTTGAAAGCGATTAAACAGAGTTAATTTTTGAGCAATTTTGATGAAAAAAAGGTTTTATCGAACAAAGGACTTCAGATTCGTGTTCAGCACCCCGAAAAACCCCTTAGAGAGTAGGTTTGAAAGCGATTAAACAGAGTTTATTTTTGAGCAATTTTGATGAAAAAACGCGAAAATAACCATGAAGGAAGCGTTTTATCGAAAAAAGGACTTCAGATTCGTGTTCAGCACCCCGAAAAACCCCTTAGAGAGTAGGTTTGAAAGCGATTAAACAGAGTTTATTTTTGAGCAATTTTGATGAAAAAACGCGAAAATAACCATGAAGGAAGCGTTTTATCGAAAAAAGGACTTCAGATTCGTGTTCAGCACCCCGAAAAACCCCTTAGAGAGTAGGTTTGAAAGCGATTAAACAGAGTTTATTTTTGAGCAATTTTGATGAAAAAACGCGAAAATAACCATGAAGGAAGCGTTTTATCGAAAAAAGGACTTCAGATTCGTGTTCAGCACCCCGAAAAACCCCTTAGAGAGTAGGTTTGAAAGCGATTAAACAGAGTTTATTTTTGAGCAATTTTGATGAAAAAACGCGAAAATAACCATGAAGGAAGCGTTTTATCGAAAAAAGGACTTCAGATTCGTGTTCAGCACCCCGAAAAACCCCTTAGAGAGTAGGTTTGAAAGCGATTAAACAGAGTTTATTTTTGAGCAATTTTGATGAAAAAACGCGAAAATAACCATGAAGGAAGCGTTTTATCGAAAAAGGACTTCAGATTCGTGTTCAGCACCCCGAAAAACCCCTTAGAGAGTAGGTTTGAAAGCGATTAAACAGAGTTTATTTTTGAGCAATTTTGATGAAAAAACGCGAAAATAACCATGAAGGAAGCGTTTTATCGAAAAAAGGACTTCAGATTCGTGTTCAGCACCCCGAAAAACCCCTTAGAGAGTAGGTTTGAAAGCGATTAAACAGAGTTTATTTTTGAGCAATTTTGATGAAAAAACGCGAAAATAACCATGAAGGAAGCGTTTTATCGAAAAAAGGACTTCAGATTCGTGTTCAGCACCCCGAAAAACCCCTTAGAGAGTAGGTTTGAAAGCGATTAAACAGAGTTTATTTTTGAGCAATTTTGATGAAAAAACGCGAAAATAACCATGAAGGAAGCGTTTTATCGAAAAAAGGACTTCAGATTCGTGTTCAGCACCCCGAAAAACCCCTTAGAGAGTAGGTTTGAAAGCGATTAAACAGAGTTTATTTTTGAGCAATTTTGATGAAAAAACGCGAAAATAACCATGAAGGAAGCGTTTTATCGAAAAAAGGACTTCAGATTCGTGTTCAGCACCCCGAAAAACCCCTTAGAGAGTAGGTTTGAAAGCGATTAAACAGAGTTTATTTTTGAGCAATTTTGATGAAAAAACGCGAAAATAACCATGAAGGAAGCGTTTTATCGAAAAAAGGACTTCAGATTCGTGTTCAGCACCCCGAAAAACCCCTTAGAGAGTAGGTTTGAAAGCGATTAAACAGAGTTTATTTTTGAGCAATTTTGATGAAAAAACGCGAAAATAACCATGAAGGAAGCGTTTTATCGAAAAAGGACTTCAGATTCGTGTTCAGCACCCCGAAAAACCCCTTAGAGAGTAGGTTTGAAAGCGATTAAACAGAGTTTATTTTTGAGCAATTTTGATGAAAAAACGCGAAAATAACCATGAAGGAAGCGTTTTATCGAAAAAAGGACTTCAGATTCGTGTTCAGCACCCCGAAAAACCCCTTAGAGAGTAGGTTTGAAAGCGATTAAACAGAGTTTATTTTTGAGCAATTTTGATGAAAAAACGCGAAAATAACCATGAAGGAAGCGTTTTATCGAAAAAAGGACTTCAGATTCGTGTTCAGCACCCCGAAAAACCCCTTAGAGAGTAGGTTTGAAAGCGATTAAACAGAGTTTATTTTTGAGCAATTTTGATGAAAAAACGCGAAAATAACCATGAAGGAAGCGTTTTATCGAACAAAGGACTTCAGATTCGTGTTCAGCACCCCGAAAAACCCCTTAGAGAGTAGGTTTGAAAGCGATTAAACAGAGTTTATTTTTGAGCAATTTTGATGAAAAAACGCGAAAATAACCATGAAGGAAGCGTTTTATCGAAAAAGGACTTCAGATTCGTGTTCAGCACCCCGAAAAACCCCTTAGAGAGTAGGTTTGAAAGCGATTAAACAGAGTTTATTTTTGAGCAATTTTGATGAAAAAACGCGAAAATAACCATGAAGGAAGCGTTTTATCGAACAAAGGACTTCAGATTCGTGTTCAGCACCCCGAAAAACCCCTTAGAGAGTAGGTTTGAAAGCGATTAAACAGAGTTTATTTTTGAGCAATTTTGATGAAAAAACGCGAAAATAACCATGAAGGAAGCGTTTTATCGAAAAAAGGACTTCAGATTCGTGTTCAGCACCCCGAAAAACCCCTTAGAGAGTAGGTTTGAAAGCGATTAAACAGAGTTTATTTTTGAGCAATTTTGATGAAAAAACGCGAAAATAACCATGAAGGAAGCGTTTTATCGAAAAAAGGACTTCAGATTCGTGTTCAGCACCCCGAAAAACCCCTTAGAGAGTAGGTTTGAAAGCGATTAAACAGAGTTTATTTTTGAGCAATTTTGATGAAAAAACGCGAAAATAACCATGAAGGAAGCGTTTTATCGAAAAAAGGACTTCAGATTCGTGTTCAGCACCCCGAAAAACCCCTTAGAGAGTAGGTTTGAAAGCGATTAAACAGAGTTTATTTTTGAGCAATTTTGATGAAAAAACGCGAAAATAACCATGAAGGAAGCGTTTTATCGAAAAAAGGACTTCAGATTCGTGTTCAGCACCCCGAAAAACCCCTTAGAGAGTAGGTTTGAAAGCGATTAAACAGAGTTTATTTTTGAGCAATTTTGATGAAAAAACGCGAAAATAACCATGAAGGAAGCGTTTTATCGAAAAAAGGACTTCAGATTCGTGTTCAGCACCCCGAAAAACCCCTTAGAGAGTAGGTTTGAAAGCGATTAAACAGAGTTTATTTTTGAGCAATTTTGATGAAAAAACGCGAAAATAACCATGAAGGAAGCGTTTTATCGAAAAAAGGACTTCAGATTCGTGTTCAGCACCCCGAAAAACCCCTTAGAGAGTAGGTTTGAAAGCGATTAAACAGAGTTTATTTTTGAGCAATTTTGATGAAAAAACGCGAAAATAACCATGAAGGAAGCGTTTTATCGAAAAAAGGACTTCAGATTCGTGTTCAGCACCCCGAAAAACCCCTTAGAGAGTAGGTTTGAAAGCGATTAAACAGAGTTTATTTTTGAGCAATTTTGATGAAAAAACGCGAAAATAACCATGAAGGAAGCGTTTTATCGAAAAAAGGACTTCAGATTCGTGTTCAGCACCCCGAAAAACCCCTTAGAGAGTAGGTTTGAAAGCGATTAAACAGAGTTTATTTTTGAGCAATTTTGATGAAAAAACGCGAAAATAACCATGAAGGAAGCGTTTTATCGAAAAAAGGACTTCAGATTCGTGTTCAGCACCCCGAAAAACCCCTTAGAGAGTAGGTTTGAAAGCGATTAAACAGAGTTTATTTTTGAGCAATTTTGATGAAAAAACGCGAAAATAACCATGAAGGAAGCGTTTTATCGAAAAAAGGACTTCAGATTCGTGTTCAGCACCCCGAAAAACCCCTTAGAGAGTAGGTTTGAAAGCGATTAAACAGAGTTTATTTTTGAGCAATTTTGATGAAAAAACGCGAAAATAACCATGAAGGAAGCGTTTTATCGAACAAAGGACTTCAGATTCGTGTTCAGCACCCCGAAAAACCCCTTAGAGAGTAGGTTTGAAAGCGATTAAACAGAGTTTATTTTTGAGCAATTTTGATGAAAAAACGCGAAAATAACCATGAAGGAAGCGTTTTATCGAAAAAAGGACTTCAGATTCGTGTTCAGCACCCCGAAAAACCCCTTAGAGAGTAGGTTTGAAAGCGATTAAACAGAGTTTATTTTTGAGCAATTTTGATGAAAAAACGCGAAAATAACCATGAAGGAAGCGTTTTATCGAAAAAAGGACTTCAGATTCGTGTTCAGCACCCCGAAAAACCCCTTAGAGAGTAGGTTTGAAAGCGATTAAACAGAGTTTATTTTTGAGCAATTTTGATGAAAAAACGCGAAAATAACCATGAAGGAAGCGTTTTATCGAAAAAGGACTTCAGATTCGTGTTCAGCACCCCGAAAAACCCCTTAGAGAGTAGGTTTGAAAGCGATTAAACAGAGTTTATTTTTGAGCAATTTTGATGAAAAAACGCGAAAATAACCATGAAGGAAGCGTTTTATCGAAAAAAGGACTTCAGATTCGTGTTCAGCACCCCGAAAAACCCCTTAGAGAGTAGGTTTGAAAGCGATTAAACAGAGTTTATTTTTGAGCAATTTTGATGAAAAAACGCGAAAATAACCATGAAGGAAGCGTTTTATCGAAAAAAGGACTTCAGATTCGTGTTCAGCACCCGAAAAACCCCTTAGAGAGTAGGTTTGAAAGCGATTAAACAGAGTTTATTTTTGAGCAATTTTGATGAAAAAACGCGAAAATAACCATGAAGGAAGCGTTTTATCGAAAAAAGGACTTCAGATTCGTGTTCAGCACCCCGAAAAACCCCTTAGAGAGTAGGTTTGAAAGCGATTAAACAGAGTTTATTTTTGAGCAATTTTGATGAAAAAACGCGAAAATAACCATGAAGGAAGCGTTTTATCGAACAAAGGACTTCA